>JBBMOE010000484.1:0-11341 GCA_037975065.1 Chaetodon trifasciatus
TCATCCTCCCTCTCTTTACCGTCTGTGTGTGTCTGGCAACCGCACAGGTGCTGTTCATTTAGCACTTGAGCGGCAGTCCTCGAGCTTGTCTCCAAATGCCCAGGGGAGCCACTGGCATTTGGACAGCATTAAATAAAGTCACTCTGCAGACCTCACACCACGGCCAGATCTGACCTCGCAACATGGTCACTCTGCTCGGATTTCAAAGCAGCCAATTGAGTAAATCTGTGCTGCTGAAGAATACTCTTCCTAGTTAGGCCTGTGGAAGCTGGTGTCGACGTGCAGGCAATTACATTTTCTATCCAAGCAGGTTTTTGAGATGTGTTCATTGCAATGAGTGATGAAACACTTGTTTCATCCCACTGCTTCTGGCTACAATCAACCAACTTGTGTAACAGTAGATTAGGATCAATGTAGCGCTGCTTTGTTGTTGTTTTTATTGATTCCTATCTTGGGTTATTTTGCAACACCATGTCAATAACAGTTCTGTTTCTTTCCGCATGGTGTTGTTTGCAATTATGTAAAAGCCAGAAAGATTTGTGATGCTCAGCTTTGTTTAGGACGAGATAGCATCTATCTCATCACCAATGCACTGCTTTTAACAATGAAATAATAAACCTTCTGTCAAGTGAAGCGAGACATTCCCATGCTAGCTGTGTCGTGTGTGTGTGTGTGTGTGTGTGTGTGTGTGTGTATCCGTACATCATTGACAATGATGAACACACTGAGCCAGAGCCTCAGGGGCACACAATGTCACACACAACTAGCGAAACAGCGGCTTAGAGAGGTGCTGGGCCGCTGCAGACACAATATTGATGTTACGTAATGACAGCCAAACACCGCCCAAAAATGTGTGTGTTGGCATGAGAGTGTATGTGTGTGTTTCCAGATTAAGGGCTCCCTCAGCTCTCCCTCGTGCATTTTTCCATCCTTTAGCATTTGTTACCTTCACGGCCTTCACAGTCCACAGTTCTCCATGATCTGATTTGAAGCTGATGGCTTTGAGCTGCTATATACTGCTCGCCCTTGTAAATAAGGGGAAAACAAAAAATATATACATGTGAGGTTTCAACTGGATGGGGGATTTTTTCCCCCCTCCCCAATGATACAGAATTTATTCCCCTTGCCAAACAGATCATGGCGAGTTATCAGCCCATGTGCTTGCTAAACGAGGCTTAGTGTCCTCCTGTTCCATCAGGGCATTTTCATCCCAGCTTGAAGCTTTCAGCCGCGTATTTAGGTCTTAAAACAGGGACATTGATTTCTGGTCCCATGCCATGCATTTCCAGCGGGCCCTAAGCAGACAGGAGTGCTCTTCCACAACCAAAAGACGACAATGATAATCAGTGAACAACCCCTGAACAACAACAACAACAAAAAAAAATCAATTTGCTTGAGCCCTCTCTAAAAGCTATTTAGATAAGTCCTCTTCCTTGAGGACCATCAGTGCACTGACCTAAATCATAGCAGTTTCACATGATGGGGTAGCATGGGACTGAAAAGGCCACTTAAGGATGCTGTGTGTGCACATGTGTGTGCATTATAATCACCCCAATCAAGACTTTACAGTGTGGCTAAACCAAGACCCCCGCCTCCCTCCATGTTAATCCTTCACAGCAGTTTTGATCAGCACATATTGTCAGTGCAATCACTCACACATGGTAAACACATCCTGACTGTACTGACATCAGGAGGAGGAAAACAGGTGTAAGAGGCCAGTGGCATACCCGTCTTTCGAGAGCATAACTTTTAGTCATCCTTTCCATCTCATGTGAGCAACTTTTGGACAATTCTCCAGTGTTTAATGTAAGAAAATGTGGTTTATTTTGGAGTTTATCTCTGGTCTGATTGGTTGGTCTCTATGCATCTTCATGTATTAGGTTTGCATGCAGATTATAGCAGCCAGGTGTGTTTCCACAAGTGGAGGGGAGTGTCTGTGTGTGTGTGTGTGTGTGTGTGTGTGCGTGTGTGTGTGTGTGTGTGTGTGTGTGTGTGTGTGTGTGTGTGTGTGCACTCACCATTAAGTCCATTGGGGATGCTCCTGTGATGGTGCGGTGCTGACAGGTCATCCATGGACCTCCTCATAGTGGGACCCATCTTACTGTTCTCTGAGGCGGGCTTGTGTATGTGGTTGTGATTGTGGTGATCGGGGCTCCCAGCACTACCTGTGCTGGACGTGCTACTCCCGTCTCCGACATCCCTGACCGTGCCGGTGCCACCGTTCAGGTTGGTTAAACTAGACTGACTGACTATGGAACTCCTGGACCCCGCTCCGTTCCTCTCCTCATCCAGCATGAGGATGATCTCCTTCAGCTCAGAGTTCTCCCTCAACACGGTGTCCTGGTTGGCCTCCAGCTCCTTCAGCTTCATCATGTAGGTGCCCACCTCCTTCCACATGGCACTGGCAGTGTAGCGGCCGAAGCGCTGCCACTCCCGGGACAGCTTCTTGCCCTTCTGTCGGTCATCGTCCAGGAAGCAGCACAGCTCCCGGAGCTCATGGTTGTCGTCCTGCAGCTTCTGGTTGATCTCCTTCAGGCTCCGGATTTCGTGCAGGTGCACCTGCAGCCGCCGGTTGATGTCTTTCATCATGTTGCCGTGCTCGATCATCAAGTTCATCTTCTCGCTGTCAACCCTCCTTAATCTCCGGAGCAGCTCGTCTTTGCTGCACCGCAGCAGCTCCTCGTCCGTCAGCTGACTCAGATCATCCTTCGGTCCCTCGGACGGATTTTTAGCCATGACTGTCTTGGCTGTGAGTCTCAGTTCGTTGAAACGGCGGCTTAATATTAACTCTCAAAACTCATGCAACCAAGTCTTATTTGCGGAATTGTGCTCGAACGCATTGTTGGGGATGTGAAAGTATCGCTCTTCTCTCCTCTTCAACAGGCCGGTGATGAAAAGAAAAATATGAATGTGATGCTATGGCAACCCGAGCATGAACTGAATGCCCTCACTAATCTTTTAAAGGTAAAAATCCTCCATGAAGCTTGCAAACATTCTCGCATTCCGTCATTAACCACGACACATGATTAGAAATCGATTACCAGTGATTTACGATCAGCTCCTGGTCCCCGGCGCCGCGTCCCGTCAACACAACAATCCGCGTCCCCTCCATTCAAATTAGGGTGAACAGTGAACACTAAAATAGATACTAAAATAATAACGTTAGATCTCTGCTTGGGCTGAAAGTTTAAAATTAGCGTGAACACGACACCTCTGAAAGCGCACTTTTTTTTTTTTTTTTTTCTTTTTTTTTTTTTTTTTTTTTTTTATACCGGCGGTGCGCTCAGTCAACGGCGCTCCTCGGATAAGCCTTTTAATCGAGCTGTAGCGTCGGTGGACAGATGACTCCAGATCTTCTCAGGCAGCCAGCTCGGAATTAGCATCAGACCCCCTCCTCCTCCTCCTCCTCCCCTACTTGTCCAAGCACTCGGGTTTGAAATCATTCAAGAGGATTTCGGCCAAGACGGCCAATCAAGACGTAGGAGAGGAGTGGGCAGCAGGTAGATGAAAAAGTGCGCTGAAGCCTCACAAGGCTCAGGCTCGGCCCTCTTAAAGGGACAGTAAGACGCGTTCAGGGCCGACAACAACATATCAATCAAGTTAAAAAACATCAACAGACCGCGGATTAGCGCTCAGAACAGTGGTGTTGCTAAGGTCTCTTGGGGCTCCAGGCAAGAAATCCCTGGGGCCCCCATCCCACCCGTGCACACTGCAAAAATAGGGTTTTTTGCACACATAAATGCACAATTTCCGGGACATTTGAGATGAATACTGAAAAAATACGTTAGTGGTTCTCAAAGTGAGGTCCAGGGACCCAGGCCTATCAATAATCGTTGTTGTAAATAACCTGACACCAAAATATATATATAAAATGTGAACTTTCCTTTTCCAAAAGTGCACTGCAAATAAGCAGAACTTAAAATAAAAAAAATAAACCTGAGAAATAAGTAAACAACGTATAAGGCCACATCAAAAGAAAAATAAAATTGCCACAATATATATAAAACAATTAAATAGTGGAAATACATAGCGTCAAATAAAATAAATAGTACAAAACTAGGCTTGGCTAGTGCAAAATTCACAGTGGAATGGCAGTGCCATAACAGTGGACTGAAACTACCAGGGTACCCACAGGTCCACTAGTTCTAAAAATGGCGGTTACGAGTTTTGGCTTGTGCAATAGCTGTCACAAGGTTGTCCTTGTGGGCAGGAGGTAGGGGACCTGTTGTGCTGCTGGAGGTGGACGCTGCCGGAACTGACACAAAAAATAATGACAACGACTACAGGGCATATAAGAATCTTTAAGGGCAGGCATATGATTATGTATGCAGGCTACACAGCACTTCCTACTACTACACTTTGTGCTACTGTAATAAAAATATTTACAGGGCATAGCATATATTATCAATTAAGGTGGAATACTGAACTTACAGTATTCATTATCAATTTTGGGAGGGGGCACATTATCCTTCCCCAGTTTTGCTGGTTTTAAAAATGTTAGTAATGATCCTGAGGAGAGATAAGAAAGAAATATTTTTATAACATATTTATTAAGTCAGTTCAAACTGATTTCACAACATGTTTTAAGTTTAAATGTTCTCCTCGGAGTACAGACATATCCATCATTATGCATAGCGTTTTCTTACAAGGTGCAATTTATTATTATTATTATTATTATTACTATTATTTGACTGTCAGTCTGCCTGTCTATCTAGACACTAAATAGAAGATTTGTGGTTGTTTTTTGCTGGTGGTGAGTGAAGCAAATCTAGCAGGACTTACCAGCATCAGGCTCGTGGCTGCTGCTAGCTAGCATACTAATGTTGTTGTGTCCTGATTTCATAGCATTCATCATTGCTTAATTTTTAGCTTAGCTAGCTGTGTTAGCCCCTATGGAGTCCGTGACAACACAGTAAGCCAATAAGCAACAATGCATTTACCACTGTCTCTTTCTTTTTTCCCTCCTTTTCTTTTCTTTTCTCTTCTTTTTTTTTTTTTGACTCCAGAGGGATAACTACTCTTCATTTCTTCTACATTCAGGTGGGAGGTGGGGGAGCTTGACCAAAGGGGGCAGTGGGATGAAGTCACGTTTTGGCTCAACACCGGACAAATCACACTTAAATTTCACTTTTCGCGCAGTACAGGGTCAGGTGCAGACTGGAGGCAGATGGGGTGGAGCCCCACAAGGGGGCTTTCTACTGTGGTGTCATGTCATTGCAAATTGCCTATTGTTGTCGTTGCTGTGGAGTATATTTTGGCAGGGCCCCCTTGTGGCCGGGGGCTCCAAGCAACTACCTGGCTTACCTGTCCACAAGCCCCGCCCCTGGCTCAGAATGCCTGTTTTTACACATATCTCATAATAATATCATACATTAGCATTATATTAACAAGCATGCATACATTTAAGGCGTTTCCAATGTTTCTTTTAATGTTCTCAAACTTTGGCTTTTGACTTTATTGGTAAAAGCTAGTTACTTTCATTTTCAAACAACAAAAAAAAAGCTGTGTTAGCTGTGTTGTATAAGCTATTGACCCTATTACTAATTATGTAATCATATAGCCTCTGACAACAATGTGATTCAACACGTAAGTTTTTGTGACATATGACAACAAACTCCTGAAATGAAGCGTAGATGAGCAACAACTTTTGAGACTGTTGGTTCTCTGGTAATTGTAGTTTAACAGGTGCTTTTGAGATTTCTTTGCAAGGTCAGAGCACCCCCCTGTGGTACACTGTGGGCTATGGCTCAAAATACAACAGGTAAAAAAAATGAAATCAGATTATCAGACATTAAACTGATCAAGAGTTTATTTAAGTATAAAACAATCCACAAGAAGTTATTTCTGCATTAGTACAATAATGTGTAATCATTTTCTTCAGTGTTTTTATTTTCATTTGTAAATTCAGCATTCATTTATATTGCCGTTGAAGGTACAAGACAAGTGCAGACGCTCTGGGTTGGTATGGAAGAGCTAAAGCGTTGGTTCCAACCAGTGTTGGAAGAAGTATTCAGATCATTTTCTTGACTAAGGCGATCGATCTGAACAGAAAACGCAAAAGTGATGTTGCGTTCTCACTTTTTATTCCACGTTTAGACGAGTGTTTTTAGGCGGGAAATCTGCATGCATATGGTGATGCAAAAGTGTGTGGAATCAGAGAATGTAAGGGACGGGCTCTGGCAGATCGAAGCACACTTTTGCATTTTTACCCTTTAGACGGGAACGCAATGGTGGAGCGTTTTTAAGATTTCCACTCTGGAGGGGGGTTTCACTTTTTTGCGTTTTTAAGCCCCAAAAACGCCGTCGCCATCTAAATGAAAGGCACATCCGATAAAATATTTTATCCTTTTCACCCGTGAGCGTTGTCGTGTAAATGGGGCCTTAGGCCCTGTTCAGATCGTTTCCATGTAAATGTAGCCTAAAAGTACTAATACCACACTGGAAATAAGCCACTCCAATGTTTATGCTGCATTCATGGGTAGGTTTAAGGTTGAGTTAATTCGAATTTACTTGCATTCGGATTGGTAGTTTGATCTACAGCAATGCATCATATTCTCTAAGATCATCATATGTTTGTGGCATATCTCTAAAAAGTCAACTGTTCATGATCTCAGAAAAATAGCCCTTTTTTTCCTCTTTGTGACAATGCATTCCCCCGCTAAATCCAAGAGAATTTTTTAAGAGTTTATTTTAAGAAGTAGGACAATTTTCTCAACCCACAAACCCTTAACCCTTCAGATTCTCAGTAAAGTTGGAGATACATGGTTTCCACTGGACAGGAAGGGTATGAATGATCTGAAAAGTAGCTATTAACTTAAGATATCAGACAAATGCAGTGGAGTAAAAAGTACAGTATTTCCGTCTGAGACGTAGTAGAGTAGAAGTGCAAAGCTGCATAAACTGTAAATATCCATGTAAAGTACAAATACCTCAAATTTGTGCTCAAGTACAGTAATTGAGTAAATGTACTTAGTTACATTCCACCGCTGGTTCCAGCAAGATTAAAGTGCTAATGATACTGTAACCCATACCCTCATTACTGTTAGGAAATAGAAATCCTCATAACTCCATTTGAATATACTGTGCATGTCAATCAAACAAGCACCGCTGATATAAATTACAAAGCCTTTGAAATGGAACAACTTGGCAGCATTAGAGGCTTTTAACTGAGGCCGGATCTTAGGGCAGCATTTGACCATTCATTTGCTGTGACTCCTGTGTCTGATGGAGCACACCACTCCGCTCTTCGGCCTGAGTGTGAGAGTGTCCAGGATGTCAAAGGTCTGTCCCGGCTGAAGGGTGAAGTCAAACCTCTGGAGCAGCTTGGCCATCACCACCTTAGCCTCCATCTGTAAGCACCCGCTGAGTTAACGCCATATGTTCTTATGTTTTGTGTGTGTTTGCATTGATTCTTTTTGATTGCCACCACCCACCTGAGCAAAGTTCTGTCCCAGGCATGAGCGTGGACCGAGGGCAAAGGGGTAGTAGCAATAATAAGGCCTTGTAAAGCAGATAAGAGAAAGCGTTCATTACACACCATTTTCCCTCTTTCATCAGGTACGATCATTCATGATGCTAAAACAAGTCGTTATGTGTTAACTGTATGCTGCTTACTTGGGGGCATCTGGGTGAAATCTGTCTGGATCAAATTTCAGCGGGTCCTTGAAGAATTTCTCCATTCTACCAGCCACATAGGAGCTTAACTGAATTTCAGAACAGTTTATTGAACATTTGATGGCAGGGAATTGTTTACACTTCGTCAGTATTCAAAAACACTTCCTGTTTTGTTGACTGTTTTTAAGTGATAGCTGCCACTGTCCTTTATGTTAGATTAGATTAGATTAGATTAGATTAGATTAGATTGAACTTTATTGATCCCTTTGGGAGGACCCCTCAGGGAAATTGTAGAAACTATACGTCCCTGTGTGGGCTCAAACTACCAACCTTTCAGTTAACAGCCATGTATGGAAAGCACAAACACACTAGAAAACATTTTGGGATTCTGACACACACTTCCGTTTTTATGGGAACAAACAAAAGTGAATGACTCACCATACATATGACTCCTCCGGGTATGTGGATGCCGGCAATGACAATGTCTTCCAGAACTGCACGAGATGTGCCTGGAGCTGTGGGGTAAATCCTCAGAGTCTCTTTGAGCACCTAGTGCAGTATTGACAAATAAAAAGTAGATGAAACACCTTTAAGCAGAACTGCAAAGAGGAGGTAAGTGAATAATCCCAGCTGAGCGTTTCACCTGTAGATGGAGCCATTCCTCATATTTCAAACAACAACACTTATGGTGAAGGCTAACTTGAGACTGTGTGTAAGTTGCACCATGGATTCACAACATGCTTCATTTTCTTCAAGATACATACCTGTGAGAGGTAACTCAGTTCTCCCAGATCGTCATAACTGATGTCCTGTTTCATCCCAATGACTTCATCCACCTCTTTCTTCACTCTGGGAAACAGAAACACAACTGGAGAAACTCATTGCTCAACAGCTACATTACGAAACTGCTTTGCACCTTATTAATAGTTCTCACTTCTCCAGTATATCAGGATGTCTTGCGAGTTCCATGATGCAAAAAGCCAGCTGATTAGCTGTTGTTTCCTGCCCTAAAATGGTACAGATGACCAAGTGAATCAGAACATCGCCTTCAAATGGAGCAAATGTGGATCAACAGCACACAACACACATTAAAGTGATCATATTCATTATCTCCAAAGCAAAAAATTGGGTTTAAAAGAACAGGTGACATAAGAACAACACAGGACTTTTTTATTTAGAGCATTTCACACGACGAAGCACAAACAACGCAGACTCACCCGCAATGAAAAATGTCACAAAATTGTCCAACATGACCTCTTCATCTTCTTGAGTCATGCTTTCCTCTGGAATAATAAGAAAATACTATTGAACAAATCAATATTCTAGTCATTTAATCAGATTGCAAAAAAGTTGAACTCATTTTCTACACCTATCTGACCTATTTACATACATACCTACTGTAACATTATCTGACAGTGAACTTTGCACCACAATCTATTTAAGTGGAAATGTTAATGACACACCTGTTGAGATGATAATTGTACTTTATTTGTGCTTCTTGTATTATTTGTGATAGTATTCTGCACAGTTTAAAACAAATATTTGAGTCTCATCCAGACCCTTGAAAGTATTGTTTGCAACTGCCATGACCCTATTTACAACACGGGGATTTTAAAACGTTCCTCTAATCTAATCTAATCTAATCTAATCTAATCTAATCTAATCTAATCTTTAGGAACCATAACCTTTGCCAGCACTTTTGATGATCTGCGTGAGGATGTCCTTGGGGACATCATCGCCGTCTCGCATGGCAGTCTTTCTCTCATTGATCCATTTAGCTCCAGTGGTGCGAAGCAGGTGGCAAGCTTCCTTCACTTCATTAACGACAGGCCAGTTCTTTGGATTGAACTGGAAATGCAAGGTTTTATGATCTCACATGGTTTGCAATGTTTTCATCATACAAACTCCAGACCAAGTTGCAGTGATGTCTTACCTGAAAAAATATATCTCTGACATAGAACACCATCCCTTTAAGACATGTCTCAATGGCTTTGGGGAAAGGTGAATTCTTATTCAGCAGGTCTAAATCCACACCAAAAGCAACCTGAGAGGCATCAGGAAAACAAACATAGTTACAATTTGATTAAATTAATGGCTGTGATAAGATGGTGGTTTCATCACATTCATGGAAAAACTTGTTTGATCAAGTCTACTGCAGAGGAAGCTGCAAAACAGACTAAGGCATATTACCTTAGCAATAACATCCATGGTAACACAGTTGACTAGGTGGAGCATGTTGGCCTCTGTTTTGGTCTCGGCGAAATCCGAAAGTTTAATCATCAGTTTCTCTGCCCTCTCATTGAAGGTGCCCATAAGACCTCTCAAATACCTGCAAGTAATAGTAGTTTTAGACAGTGGACTAGCACAGTCAGGACATACCTGCAAAGCTCAAGAGAAATTCTGTGATTGGACAAAACAAAAAGAAAACAGAACAAAGGATATTCTTTGTGATGATTAACTCACAAGCTGCTGAATGCAGGGTCCATGATCCGGCGCTGTTTATACCACTGTTCATGATCCTGGGAAGTTACCAGGCCATTTCCTAGGAACCTTAAAGACAGAAATGGAACTTTCCAAACAGCAAAATAAGGCTGCAAATGACTTGACATCACAAAACTACAACTTATCATTGCTAAAGTGTTCCTAGTTAAGTTTGTCAACAATGAATGGCAATGAGACAGTATCTGTATCACTGGGATGTATACAGCATGAATAGTTTGAATAATCTGACAGTCGAATAAAATACCTTTGACCAAACAAGCTGAAGAGTCTCTTGTAGCTAAATTTACTTTTGAGGTACTTTGGGGACATCAGAATTTCCTGAAACAGAGGCATTGGCATTGAAAGACAAAGAGTTTTTAGTGCAAATGTCACAGGACATAAGCTTTCATATAGATTTTCATCAAACAGGACAGCAGCTGGTACTGTAGGGTCATATTTATTTTGGAAAGATTTCCGTGAAAAGTAGGCCTATCTGTCTTCTTGTTCCCTTTTACACCGTTTATTGCGTAATATTTATACAACTACTAGTTTCACAAACACTATTGTTGGGTGCCATCTTTACCTTGGTTCCCTCTGGACAGGTCACGGTGAGGAAAACATAATGCAGGCTATTTATCCTGCAAACAGGCCCATATCTCTCTGACCTGTAATTACATATATATACGAGATATGTGAAGATGAATAGTCACAGAAAAAAACAACTTAAACTCACGAAAGCTGCACAAAAGCGGAAGAGACTATCGAAACTAGTTAACTGACCTACATAGTGTATCACAGACAGCTAGTTACAGCCTGCAGCAGCCTATGAGGGCTAAACTGTGCTGGCATACTGGTGACAAGAGTTAGCTGGACTACTTAACAGTGTTGCTACGGCGTTAGATGAACATTTATACTTTTGCTTACCATTCCAGAAACTTGTCGTGTAGTAATCCGTCATTTTTCATTAACTTCCATAGCGCTGGTGAATGTCCGAGGAGAAAACTGCGGAAGGAAAAAAAAGGTACAGATAATGTCAGTAACTCACTGTTACTAAAAAAACAAAAAACAAAAAACAAAAATGTCTTCGCCGACGTTAGCTAGGATACGAAAGTAATGTTAGCGTTAGCATTAACTAAACAGCGACCCACTTTACCCAGTTAACTTACCTGTCCCTCGGTGGTCCAGGTATGTGGTCATATTTCGTGTGAATGTGGTGAATATACAGGCAGTAACCAAGAAACGCTAT
>JBBMOE010000485.1:0-11324 GCA_037975065.1 Chaetodon trifasciatus
GTTTTTGTGAATGGCCTTGTGGGGATGAATAAAATATCCATTTTTTTATCTGCAGGCGTTTGATTTAGGGTTCTGAATATTTTGTGATTTGCAAATGTTTTCAATCATGTTTCTACGTAAAACAATGACGACGTAACGTTTTCACTTTTAAGCGTTATCTTGGAGGACATGTAGACCGCGCGAGCCGTATGCGGTCGTTTTCGTATTTCTATTACGGGAATCATCATTTGTAACAACGCTGTATGGTCGTCTAACAAGATTCGGTTATTTTTTGGGCTCGCAGAGAGTGTGCTGGTAATTGTTTGCTGTCACGTAAGGTACGCAGCAACTGCAATTACTTTCAACACAAGATTAACACATCCAGTCCGTACATTGACGTGTTGACAATAATATGACGACGCAGTCATAGTAATGCGGATTGTCGCGCACTGAGACAGCCTTTTTTATTTTGTATTTGCGTCGAATAGTGTCAAAGGCCATGGTTCTGAGGACGCGTGCATAGGTCCCTCCTTCTTTTCTTAGGGGATGTGGCGTAGCATGTGAGACCATAAGTTAGTGCGGTGTGCAGCTGCATAGTCGACTTCTTAGGTCGTTGTTTTGTTTTTGGAAGTGTGTTTGCGTGAGTACAGTGGAAACTTG
This sequence comes from Chaetodon trifasciatus, assembly GCA_037975065.1. Taxonomy (NCBI): domain Eukaryota; kingdom Metazoa; phylum Chordata; class Actinopteri; order Chaetodontiformes; family Chaetodontidae; genus Chaetodon; species Chaetodon trifasciatus. The sequence continues at coordinate 640 of JBBMOE010000485.1, forward strand.
AAGTGAGTATCATGTCTGTGTTGTTGTTATAATGCACATTGTATAATTTCATATGCGTGTTTAGCCGCCCCGACATATTATTTTTTTGGTGTGTTACGGCGTTACAAATAGTGTGGCTTATGCAGCGGCTAAGGTGTAACCGTGTGTGTGGTTACCTTAGAGTTGTTACTGTTTCCGCGATCGGTAATTACGACTTAAGCGTAGGGTTGACAAGGGCGTGTTCATTACATGCTTGGTTTGTGAATTTCCCCGTGAGGATGAATACAGTATCTATCTATTAATCGACAGACGTTTATTTTGAGTGTGTGAAGTCTTTGTGAGCCGCAAATGTGTTTAATTATGTTTCTATATGAAAGAATGACGACGTAACGTGTTGACTTTGAAGCGTCATCTTGGAGGACATGTAGACTTGCCAACCCGAACGCGGTCGCTGTCGTATTTCCATTACTGTAATGAAGATATTCTACACCGCTATATGTTCGTATAGCGACAGCTTCGGTTATTTTCTGGGTTCGCGTAGAGTGTCCTAGTGGTTTGTTGTCACCTAAGGTACGCGGCGTTTGCAATTCATCGCTAAACAAAATGAACACATGTACTCAGCACATTAACGTGTTTTGCATAATATGACGACGCAGTCATAGTAATGCGCATTGTCGCGCACTGAGACAGTGTTTATTATTTTGTATTTAGATCGAATAGTGTCAAAGGCCATGGTTGTTCGGACGTGTGTATAGCTCCTTCCCTCTTCTTTAGGGGACGTGGCGCTGCACGTGACACCATACTTTAGTGCAGTGTGCAGCCGCATAGTCGAGTCCTTAGGTTGTTGTTTTGTTTTTGGAAGTGTTCGAGTGACCACAGTGGATGCATGAAGTGAGTATCAAGTCTGTGATGTTGTTGTAATGCATATTGTTTATTTTCATGGCTTGTGTTTCGCCGCTTCTAGGCATTATCGTTTTGGTGTGTCACGTCGTTGCTGTGGTTTATGCAGCGACTACGGAGTAATTGTGTGTGTGGTTAGCTTATAGTTGCTACTGCGTCCGCGATCGGTAGCTACTAGCTAAGCGTAGGGCCGACAAGCACGCTTGTTCATTGCTTGCTAGGTTTAGCCAGCACAGCTTTTGTTGTGAAGATGCACATCGTTCATGTTCATATGTGTGTTACTCCACCGTTAGATATTTGCGTTGTGTTATTTAACGTCGTTACAAATAGTGTGGCTTCTGCAGCGGGTACCGAGTAATTGTGTGTGTGATTACTAGCAGTTGCTACTGCTGCTGTTGCAGCGATCGGTAGTTATGTGGTCAGCGAAAGGCCGGCGTGCGTGTTCATAGCATGCTTGATTTACGTAACATATCTATTGGATCAGTGAACACGGTCTAATGATTGAAACGTTTATATCGTGGTTGATATGGCGATATAATTTTGGTATATGGATAATGGTGGGTTGAGTTTTGTGTTTTGAAATCAAAAACCAGCACCACTACACGTTGTCACAAGATTAATATTGTTGCCATTTTAGGTCTGTTATCAGTGGTACTGCTTTTTTGCCGTCCCTAAAATTATGGACACGTTGTGTGAAGCGAAGTGCTTATTACTGTGTAGAGGAAGTATGTATTTTGAGGAGAAGAGCCGCACTTCTGAATCGATTGCATGTGTACAAGGGTGTAGTCTTTATGACGTGTGTTTTCAGTTTTCAGTACAAGGTGGCGTTTCTTATTTGTGAGACGCTCTTTGTGCTAGTTCGACGTGTTTGTAACAATAGAAGACTGTGTTTTGCTGCGGACGTCACCGTACATTGGAGTGTGTGCGGCTGTGCGCACGCACGTGTTGGTATTGTCAGGTGTATGCATTGGTTTATGTCATCGGTGGTATGCATTGCTTTCCCACAGCAAAGTATGACCGGCCAGTTGCTTTTACATTTTAATGTTTACAATGCGAATGTTGTCATTACTGCTGCTGCATTTATGTACTCCTCTGACATATCATTGTAAGTTCTAAAGTCAACTTGTAGTTCAACATATGGCACGTGGGAGTGACACTGACAAAATATTTGCTGAAATCAAGGTGTACAATACAACATTAAAAGTCTTGTACGTTATTATAAGAAGTGTAAAAAATATGTCGTTTCATTACAAGACTGTAATGGGACAAATTAAACTTTATCAACCTGCGTTTTTGAGATAATGAAAGGGAAAAGTGTTAGTTATTGTGAGCTTAGTGGCGCACCTTATATGTATTTGTGTACAAAGTGGGGACTGTATATTGTGAGCCACAGGCGTTAGGAATAATATTGTGTTAAGGCACATTAACAATGACATTTTTGTTTTATAGGTTTGGTCTTTGAGGAGTCCTGTATATGGTAAAGGTTGTGCACACTACAACTACAATTTTGGAAAACTATTGCTGTTTTATCAGGACTGTTTTTTTAACGTTGTGTGTTTCTTTGTTTTAGGTTGCCATAATCCAGTGTGAAGAGTTCTCCATTGCTGGCAGAAACTTCTTGTTGTGTATTCCAAGACAGTATTTGAATAAAGTGTTTACATATTGGAAACATTCTGTTGAGAACCTGTTAAAACACTTTTGAAATATTGTTGAAGAGATTTTCACATTGTGTTGAAAACAGGTGAAAAGTCTTTGAAGTGTTGTTGAAAACTTATTGACATTTTGTTACAAAAAGCAGCTAAAAAATGTTTTGACATACTATTGAAAACTTGTTAAAATCCTGCTAACAATTTTAGTGAAATCAGATAAAACTCTATTAAACTGCTGTAGATTAGTGTTTGAAATACTGTTGAAATCTTGTTGTATAATCTTTTGAAAAACAGTTGAAACCTTGTTGAAATTTTGTTGAAAAATCTTTTGAAAACAATTGAAACGTTGAAACCTTGTTGAAAATTCTTTTGAAAAACAGTTGAAACCTTGTTGCAACCCTGTTGAAAAATCTTTTGAAAAACACTTGAAACCTTGTTAAAACCCTGCTGAAAAGCATTTTGAAAAACGATTGAAACCTTGTTGAAACCCTGTTGAAAAATCTTTTGAGAAACAGTTGAAACCTTGTTGAAACCCTGTTGAAAAATCTTTTGAAAAACACTTGAAGCGTTGTTGAAACCCTGTTGAAAAATCTTTTGAAAAACAATTGAAACCTTGTTGAAACCCTGTTGAAAACTCTTTTGAAAAACACTTGAAACCTTGTTGAAACCCTGTTGAAAAATCTTTTGAAAAACACTTGAAACCTTGTTGAAACCCTGTTGAAAAATCTTTTGAAAAACGATTGAAACCTTGTTGAAACCCTGTTGAAAAATCTTTTGAAAAACAATTGAAACCTTGTTGAAACCCTGTTGAAAAATCTTTTGAAAAACAGTTGAAACCTTGTTGAAACCCTGTTGGAAAATCTTTTGAAAAACGATTGAAACCTTGTTGAAACCCTGTTGAAAACTCTTTTGAAAAACACTTGAAACCTTGTTGAAACCCTGTTGAAAAATCTTTTGAAAAACACTTGAAACCTTGTTGAAACCCTGTTGAAAAATCTTTTGAAAAACGATTGAAACCTTGTTGAAACCCTGTTGAAAAATCTTTTGAAAAACAATTGAAACCTTGTTGAAACCCTGTTGAAAAATCTTTTGAAAAACAGTTGAAACCTTGTTGAAACCCTGTTGAAAAATCTTTTGAAAAACGATTGAAACCTTGTTGAAAGCCTGTTGAAAAACCTTTTGAGAAACAGTTGAAACCTTGTCGAAATTTTGTTGAAAAACTTAAAACGTCTACAGTGGTTTACTGTTGAACATTTCCAACTGTTTAAATTGTGTGAATTGTTGAAACCTGGTACACTGTTTAAACCTTTCAGACTTTTCACATTTGCTTAACAACTTGAAAAGCCTCATAGTGTATAATAACACAGGTAGTGTTAAAGACTTATATCATATTTGTCTGTAAAAAGATTACAACTTCTTGTGGTATCCTGTTCCATTATATAGTACATTAACCTATGTGACTATTGCTGTGAAATACATATACTATACAATTACTATCTGTACTTTTTATTAGGAAGTGTCATTGCATATTTAATCTGATTGTGATATTGTAGTTGACATACTCTGTGTGACATTGTTAGAAAATACACAACCGGAAGACAAAGTTTCATTCTTTAGTGTAAACATGCCAAAGAAAGGAAAGAGGTCTCAAGCTGCAAAGGTGCGATGGCAGAAGGTGTGTGTATCTGATTATGTGTCTCCGAATCCACAGACACAGTCTCTTGGTCGTCAGAGTGGCAAACAGGTAAAGGTTTCACAGCATGCTGACTGTGTAAAGGAAGGTCATAGGTCTGCTGATGTTTTGTCTGTGTCACAGCTGTCTTATGCTGATGCTGTAAAAAGGGGAAGTCACAGTGATGTTCAGTGTGTACCAGGGCCATCTGACTTCCACAGTGTATGTCCAGAAGGCAGCTCTGATGCTACATGTGTTTTGGCATCTCGCAGTCAAGCTTCCAGCAGATATTGCAGCTTCTCTAGGAACAAGCAGTGTACATGCAACTCTCTAACTTTTCTTGCATTCCTCCATGAGAATGAAAACCTGTCAAGAGCAGACCTGGATCTGGTGCTGGATAAAGGTGATGTGATGTATACACAAGTCATGACACAGTTATGTCAGGAAAGACAACAAGCTAATGCCTTTCTAAGCGCTGATGAGCTCCCGGACAGAGTTGAGGCACGCAGACATGTATACAATGTGACAAAGCAGTTTTCCAGGTATGGCACGTTTAAGGACACTTCAACTGAAGCGGGACACAACTTACTAGACCTAGAGGCAGGACTTTGCTGTCTGTTGTCAGATGTGAAGTATGCACTGCTAATGATGACTACTTTATGTATTGCTGTATTCAGAGATAATTCAGGTAGATATGGTTTCTTTGACTCACATTCACGAAGCCATGAAGGTTTACCACAACCTGGTGGCACTGCTGTAATGCTGACTTTCAAATGTTTGGGTGATATGATTAACAGACTGATTCAGTGTCACAATATCTTTGACACATCACCAGCAAGTGTGTATGAGCTAACACCTGTGGTATTTCATAATGATGCCATACTTTTTCGGAATGACAATGTCCTACACACAGGCAGTATTGTTGATACTTGTGTATTGCGTGTGAGGCAGCACAAAGATGACCGCATTTCCTGTACTATCCTGAATGAACACGACATGCACCATTCATCAAACATGGTCTCTAATCCCGCAGAATATCCTGTTAATAATGAACCATGCGTAATGTTGCCTTCAAACACACAAGCGCCTGCAAATGTCCCTTGTGAAAAAGATGAAATAGTGCAAATCAACGTAAGCGACATGATGGTGGAACATTCTACATCAGACATAGCAGAAACAGGTAAGACGCATATGCCAGATCTCTCAAAATTAAACAAACAGCAAAGGAACAAAGTTAAAAGAAGGGCAAAACATTTGAAAAAGGGGAAAAGTTTAACCAAACAAATCATAGACAAAAAAGAACATCAAAATATGAAAAAGACAGAGATGTATGCCAAAAATAAAGCGTATCAACAAAAGAAAAAGTTATACATGAGTAGTCGCTACAGCCAAGATAAATTGTTCCGAGAGAGGCAAAAATCGTACATTACTGGCCGTTACAACCAAGATAAGTTGTATCGACAAAAGTTAAAGTCTTACATTACTGACCGTTACAGGCAAGATACATTGTTCCAACAGAAACAAAAATCTTACATTACTGACAATTACAGGCATGATAAATTATTCCGACAAAGGCAAAAATCTTACATTACTGACCGTTACAAGCAAGAACAACTATTCCGACAGAGGCAAAAATTGTACATTACTGAGCGTTACAAGCTAGATAAATGTTTTCAACAGAGGCAAAAATCTTATATTACAGAACGTTACAGGCAAGATACAGTATTCCGACAAAGGCAAAAGTCTTACACAACCAGACAGTACCAAGAAAATACCGAGTTTCAGCAAAAGAAGAAATGCTATATTAGTAGTTGTTATAAACATGATTTGGCTTTCCAAAATAGACAAAAAACTTACATAAGGAGTCGTTATGCAAACAATCCTACATTCAGGTTGAAACAAATACAAAGAATGAAACAACAGCAGAAATACAAGTATAAAAACGATGATGTATTTAAACTACAGCATAACATGCAATGTGCAATGAAAATTACATCAAAATACAGACTAATGAATATGTTCAAGACACAAAATGTTCAACATGACAACAGTCTAGTAAGGCAAGCTGTATTGGTTTTTCAGTCACAGATAAAACATGGTCCCACTTATGTGTGTACTGTTTGCCATCGGGCTTTGTTTGCAAATCAAGTCAGACCATGCATCCGAAACAATTACATCAACAATTCACGTTTGGTTGAGGTTTGCTTGACAGGAAAATATGTACATGTTTGTAACAGTGAATGTCAAGATCCACAACGTTGCAACGTACCAGATGAGAGAAGGAAAGAGTGGATCTGTTATACCTGCAATGACCACCTTAAGAGAGGAACCATGCCGAACCTTGCTGTAGCCAATAACTTAGAGCTTGCAGAAATACCTTCTGAACTGTCTGAACTGAACATACTGGAAAGACATCTCATAGCAAAATGCATTACCTTTGCTAAAATTGTTCCTCTTCCTAAAGGTCAACAGAGAGCAATACATGGTAATGTGGTGTGTGTGCCATCAGAAGTACAGGAGATTGTTGATACACTACCTAGACTTACAAGAGAATCTCAAGTTATGAGAGTAAAGTTGAAGAGAAAGTTGTGCTACAAAGGGCATCAGGTTTTCCAGACAGTTAATTGGTCTAAAGTTATGCAATCTCTGTGTAAGCTCAAGGAAATCCATCCACAGTACAATGATATAACCATTAGAGATGAGGCTGAATTATGTGATCCAACTCTTCATGATGAGGAGAATGATGATGCTCACACAGATGAAAATATGGACACTAATGACTATGATGAAAATGATTTGATGGAAATTGACCAATGCGAAAACAGAGCAATGACTCAAGCAGAAGAGGAACATGAAAGTGCACATCAAGTATCATGTATTAACCAACCACATGAGCCCTTAGCAGATACAGAACAAAATGATGATGAAGGAAATGCTGGCATTGGCTTTGAATCATGTCTTCAGCCAGCAGACATTGGAGAGGACATATTAACTTTTAGTGATAGCATTTATTGCCTGGCACCCTGTGAAGGAAAACATCCTGTAAGCTTTTTTAAAACTCCAAAATTGGAGGCACTCGCTTTTCCTGTACAATATCCTACTGGTGAAAATACACTTGATGATGACAGACCTATCCATTTATCACCCAGTAGTTATTTCAAAGCAAGGCTTTTCTGTGTTGATGATCGTTTTGCTAAAGATACAAATTATTTGTTTTTTGCACAATTTGTGACAGAAGTACACATGGCCACTTCCAGCATGAAAATACAGCTGCGCAAAGGAAAGCCTGTCACTCGAGATGGACGCAAAATAAACTCTAGAATGTTGCAAGACAAAAGTGAGGTCGAAAAACTTGTGCGCAATAAAGATGCAGTCAGATTCATGGAGCCATTGAGAGGCACACCTGCATACTGGGCAAAAACAACAAGAGATCTGTTTGCTATGATCAGGCAACTAGGAACTCCTACATTTTTTTGTACATTCAGTGCAGCAGAAATGAGATGGCCTGAGGTGATTGAAGCAATAAAGACTCAACAAGGTGAACATGTTAACTTTGAAGAGCTTGACTGGGCTACAAAGTGTGAGATTCTTCGAAGCAACCCTGTGACAACCATGCGCATGTTTGAACATCGGGTGAATGCACTATTCAGAGATCTGATCCTGTCTCCTGCACAGCCCATTGGTAAGGTTGTTGACTATTTTTATCGGCTTGAATTTCAAGCTAGAGGCTCAGGACACATACACTGTCTATTTTGGGTAGAAGGAGCACCTGTGTTTGAGGACAACTCTGATAAAACTGTGTGTGATTTCATTGATAAGTATGTAACAGCCCAGTTGCCTGACCCAAACACTCAGCCAGAACTACACAGAAAGGTGAAAGAGCTGCAGATGCACAGTAAAAACCACTCCAAATCATGTCATAAAAATAAGAAGCCTGGTTGCCGATTTGGATTTCCAAAGCCCCCTGCCACTGAAACCATGATCACACAACCCAAAATGGATACAGACACAGCAATATTGACAGCAGCAAAAGAGAAGCTTAAACCTGTGATAGAGTTGCTTAATGACCCTCACACTGCCTTGGTGGATTTACCTGACCTGCTGACTAGGTGTCATTTGACTTATGAAGAGTATAAACAATCCCTTGAGTTAATGACCAGTTCCAGTGTTGTGATAATGAAGCGTGATCCAAAGGATTGTTGGGTCAATGGATACAATCCTCACCTCCTTGATGCCTGGGATGCCAACATCGATATCCAATACATTCTGAACCCATATTCATGCATAATGTATATAACATCCTACATTACCAAAGCAGAACATGGATTGAGTGAATACCTGAAAACAGTCATTCAAAACACTGACACCAACAGGACTGATGATGGCGAAATGAAGCAGATCATGCAAGCCTATTCCAAAAAAAGAGAAGTGAGTGCTCAGGAGTGTGTAACTCGTGCTTGTGGCATACACATGAAGAAATGCTCGCGTAAAGTCATATTTATACCAACAGATGATAATGCACTGAAAATGAGCTATCCTATGGCATTGCTGGAAAACAGAACAGACGACTCAGTGGACGTGTGGATGACAGATTTGAGAGAAAAATACAAAGCTAGACCAGAAACACACGCATTTGAAACAATGTGCTTGGCTGATTTTGCTTCAAGTTGCAGGATCGTGTATGGCAGGCAAAAACATGGTGAAAATGTTGTGCCCCTTCTAAATGACATGGGATTTGTTCAAATCAGAACAAAGGCAAATGCTGTAATCCGATATCACCGCTACTCACAAGAAAAAAATCCTGAGGCATTTTACGGTACATTACTAAAACTTTACCTCCCACACCGTTCAGAGTCACAGCTGAAAAGTCAGGGATATCCTACATATGAGTCCTTCTTGTCTTGTGCCTGTGTTCAGCTACCAGGGTCAGACCTAATCCAGCCTGTGCGCAAAATTGTGCAGGACAACAGAGCCAAGTATGAGAAACACAATGAAGACATTGACAATGCCATTGAGGAATTTGAGCTGAATGGACCCATGCGTGACGAATGGTGTAATCTTGCTCCAGAATCTGAATTGGTGAGGCTGGAGTGTATAGACGAACTTGAGCAACTACGTTCAAATGACCCCAATGAACAGGAAGATGTCCCAGACTACAGTCTTCAGTGTGACACCAGAACTACAATTATAGCCATGGTGGAACGCCCTTACATAAATCCTGCAGTCTTACGTCAGATGTATCAAAGCCTGAACCAGAAGCAAGCATCCATTTTCTACACAATTAGAGAGTGGTGTATAAAACGTGTGTGTGGCTTAAATCCAGATCAGTTTTTCTATTACATAAATGGTGGTGCAGGTACAGGAAAGTCACACCTTATCAAGTGCATCTACTCAGAGGCATCCAAAATACTGTGTAAAATGCCAAGACATACTGAGGAAAGAGATATATCAATGCCCACTGTGCTGTTAACTGCATTCACAGGCACTGCTGCTTTCAACATTTCAGGCAAAACACTACACTCTATACTCAAACTACCCAGAAGTCTCAAACCCCCATTCCAAGGACTTGGCAACGCACTGGACGAAGTAAGGGCAGAACTTTCAAATGCAGAAATAATTGTCATTGATGAAGTGTCTATGATATCCAAACACCTTTTTGCCTATGTGGATGCAAGACTTAAACAAATCAAAGGCAATCACAAACCTTTTGGAGGAATGTCAGTTCTTGCTGTTGGAGATTTCTACCAGCTTCCACCAATAGGACAAGGTAAACCTCTTTGCGTATATGAGCCATGCCACATCGACCTCTGGCAAGACCATTTCCAAATGACCACTCTCACAGAGATTATGCGCCAGAAAGATGATGTTGCATTTGCTGAAATGCTGAACAGGATACGAGTGAAAAACAAAAAAGACGTATTGTCTGAAGCCGACAGAACTTTGCTTTCACAAGTGACGACTGAACCAGCACTGTGCCCAAATGATGTACTGCACATTTTTGCCACTAATAAACAGGTCCATGAACACAACACTACAACTTTGGCGCTGCTTCATTCCAATATTATAAATATTGATGCTGATGACTACAAGAAGGACTTACGAACAGGAAGAATGGCAAGACAAGCTAAACCTTATCAAGGAGCAACAAAGGACCTGCCTGACACACTACAAATAGCACAGGGTGCACGTGTTATGCTTACAAGGAATATTGATGTAAATGATGGATTAGTGAATGGCACATTTGGTAAAATTGCACAAATACTGACCTGTGCAAAAGATGGTACAACACGCGTGAATATGCTTGGGCTCATTTTGGACAACGAAAATGCTGGACAAACACACCATACTTCTGCTCTTGGGGGATCTGGTAATATTGTTTACATACAGAGAGTAGAGGAGAATATGACACAGAAAGGAGTGGTACGGAGACAATTCCCGTTGAAGTTGGCTTTTGCTTGCACAACACACAAAGTGCAAGGTATGAC
>JBBMOE010000486.1:0-11273 GCA_037975065.1 Chaetodon trifasciatus
TAAACACCTTCGTCATCATGGTGACGATGATGAGCACCTGGCAGGTCACTGCGCAGGCTTTCTGTGTTCTGTCTCACATCACAGGCAGGAAGTCTGAGAGACGTGACGGACCAATCGCAGCTTGTCTTTCACCACCTGCGTGATGTCATCAGGAGGGAGGCGCTAGAGGCCGACTTCCTGGATCAGGAAGGTAAACAAACATAGCAGCTCCACCTTCATCCCTCCACTGCACCTGTTCGCAGGTGAAGGGCGCTCTGCTCCTATTGGTCGGCCGTCAGACATCAGACATTCTGTCCACAGACGTCAGACAGATAAACAGACGGACTCATCAATGAGAGTCCAGAGAGACGTCTTCGGAGACGAAGCGTCGGAGCTGCAGACGCAGACTGAGCGCTGCAGTGAGGAGACGGAGGAGAGGAAGAGGAGGTGGTGCGAGGAAGAGGAGCGAGGAAGAGGAGTCATGTTTATCCGATAGAAGTCAAACTGAATACAAACAGCCTGATTTCACAGAGAACAAAGCGCCACCTCCTCCCCGTCCGACACCATCACTGAAGAGATATTAAAGTCTTCACCTCCTGCTGAGAAAAACTCCCATCAGCCCCCGAGACAAAATGTCATCTGTCTGCTCGCTTTTTCAATCTCCTCCACTTTAAACGTCCTGCACAGAGTTCACAACAACAACAACAACAACAACACCGAGGAGGAGGAGGAGGAGGAGGAGGAGAGCGAGAGCATTATGAGCTCCAGAGAGATCTTTGTAGTTTTATTTGTATCTGTGCTTCACTCGGTTTCCCAGCATGCAGCAGGCAGACACATTTCTGTCTGTCACTCAGATTAATGAGGATGAATCTTCAGCTTCTCAGCTGCTAAAGGCTCCACTGACGTTGACCAGCTCGTCTCTGAGTGTCTGCAGGACGTGAGACTGGACACAGACTGAACGAACAGCATGATGAGACATTTTTGATCCAATCAGCAGAGGCCTCGTCCCTCAAGCCTTTCATCATGAAGTGACCTCACCAGAGCTGAACATGAGTTTGTTTCCTGTTGTCTCTGTCAGCGTCTGTCAGTGTGTCTTCATGTCCTTCAGGGACAGCTCTGATTCTTGCCTGCTTCACCGTCTCTAAAAACATCAGGACACTCTCTGGATGTCTTTCGGTTGGACTCTTTTAGAAATGGAGCTAATTTCTGGATGATGGAGAGACGACAGAGCAGCTTTCTTTTTCTTATTTTCTGTCTGCGCCGACTGATAGCGCTCATCATCAGTCTGCGGCGCCGCGTCCCCTGTCTGCTCTGAGCGCGCTCAGTGGACTGAACGAGGACAGTCAGCGGCTCTATACATTTAGATGTGCTGGGATGAGTCTGGGCGTGTCTGCTGTCTCGGTAACGTCTAATGGATTCAGTCCACGGGAGGTCGCAGTAATGAGTCGTCTAAAAGCAGCAGCCTGCTGTAATACAGAGAGAGACGTCTGATCATCCGTCTGTCTCTCTGTCTGTCTCTCTGTCTGTCCTCTCTCCTCCAGTGAATCTTAACGCTGGACTCTCGGTGATGATTCCTCACATCAGCCTTTCGACCTTGAACCTCATGAGCCTGATCCACGTCAGACCTGTTTGGTTCGAAAAAGTACTGGAAGTACTTGAAGTAAAAGTACTCATGCAGCAGGAGAGGAGAAGAGGAGAATTTTCTGAGGACTTGGAGGAGAACTTCATCCTCCAGTTTAACAGTCAACATCGACACTTCTGGAGATACGAGCTTTTCCCTGAACCTGAAAGTAATGAGTGACTAAAGCTGTCAGTAAAAGTTTCATAAAAAGTACCTCGAATCTGTACTTTGGCACAGTACATGAGTACATGTACTCAGTTCCATTCAGGCTCTGAGAGACGATGGTGGTTCTTCCAGCATCTGGACCTGAACCTGATCCAGCACCTGAACTGGACCAGCGACCTGCGTTTCAAACACCTGTGTGAAGCGGTTTGTTCCTCTCCTCTGGCCTCTTTTTGGAGGCTGATCCTGGTCTTCCTCGGCCCCCCTGAGTCCCGGATCCTGTTGTCCTCGTCCTTTGTCCCGCTGAGCCTCCGCTGCAGAAGTCTCTTTGTTTCTGTTGCCAGTTTGAGTTTTTATTTGTAGTTTTTGTGTTTTTTTCTTCTTCTCTGTCTCACCAGTTGTTCTTCTGCTAATCATTGTCTGTCTGTACATGAACGACCTTCATCGTTACACCTGAACTGTTTCTGCAGCCTTCCTGAAGCTTTGGTCCCTTCATGAAAGGTCTCTGCTGAGCTTGTTGTGTTCCTCCAGACATGCAGCAAAGCTTTGAACTCGGTTCCATGAAATAACTTCAGCTCTCAGACCGACTCTCAGGTTCGGTAGTCAGGTCCGGTGTGTGCAGGCTGTTCTTCAGCAGCCGGGAGGGCGAGCGTGGATCCATCGATCCATCAGACCAGCGTTACAGGAACCAGCCTGACAGTTAGCCTGGTCCAGACCAGGTCAGCCCCCCGGCACAGGTCTCCAGATTAACTGAACTTCAACTCCTCAGAGTCCTCAGAGTCCTCAGAGTCCTCAGAGTCCACAGAAACCTCAGAGTCCACAGAAACCTCAGAGTCATCAGAAACCTCAGCGTCCTCAGCATCCTCAGAGTCCTCAGAGTCCTCAGAGTCCACAGAAACCTCAGCGTCCTCAGCGTCCTCAGAGTCCTCAGAGTCCTCAGAAACCTCAGAGTCCACAGAAACCTCAGCGTCCTCAGAGTCCTCAGAGTCCTCAGAAACCTCAGAGTCTTCAGAGTTCTCAGAGTCCTCAGAGTCCATAGAAACCTCAGAGTCCTCAGAGTCCTCAGAGTCCTCAGAGTCATCAGAGTCCTCCGAGTCATCAGCGTCCTCAGAGTCCTCAGAGTCATCAGCGTCCTCAGCGTCCTCAGAGTCCACAGGAACCTCAGAGTCCTCAGAGTCCTCAGAGTCCTCAGAAACCTCAGAGTTCTCAGAGTCCTCAGAGTCCTCAGAGTCCTCCGAGTCCAGCAGCAGCTCAGTGGAGGCTGTCAGCAGCACATTGATGAACATGGCGTCACACCAGGTTACTCTGAGCTCAGCTGTCCACTTACTTTTGGCCACATGTGTGTTGCCTCCATGCATCTTATTACACAGCTCGGCGGGGGGTGGTGTGTGTGTTTGTGTGTGTGTGTGTGTGGGGGTATTACAGTGAAATGGTCCATGAACTGAAAGCCTTATCTGTGTGTGTGTGTGTGTGTGTGTGTGTGTGTACATGTGTTAGTCACATCCTGGGGACATTTGTTGACGTGAGTCTAAAGCTAATCCTCAGTCTTCACCATAAAATTTAATGATTTCCATTATGTGGACCTGCATGCTGGTGCTCACAAAGACAGACGTACAAGTACACACACACACACACACACACACACACACACACACACACACACACAATCTGTAGTGGGTCTTAATGCCACTTAAGGCTGTTAGTGTTTCCTGTTGACATCCAACAACAGCCTCTTCACAAGCCATCATTTTCCACTCTGCAGAGCTCTTTATACACACACACACACACACACACACACACACACAATACAGACACACACAATACAGACACACACAATACAGACACACAATACAGACACACACGCGCACACACACACGCATGCACACACACACATAATCCAGACGCACAATAGATACACACACACACACAATACAGACACACACATGCCCACGCACGCACACACACACACACACACACACACAGTCAGAGCAGTCAGTCAGTGTGAGAGACACTGTGAGGTCACATCAGTCCGTCCGTATCGTCCACATGAACCACCCAGAGACGTTGTCCTCCTCTCCGTCTTCAGCTGCACGTACAGAAGAAAACAGAACGCCAAAGATGTTGGATTCATGGTCCGTGTTGTCGGAGTGTCCCCACGGCCCTCAGCGACCGCGGGGCCCTCAGTGGGGCCCTCAGTGACTGAGGGGCCCTCAGTGACTGCGGGGCCCCGTGAAGGAGCCGTCACATCACACCCTGCTGTCCTTTATTCTCCCATAGACTGAATTTAGATTCTCAGCTCTTCTCTGGTGGATGATGATGATCCTGTAGTGCTGTCTGTCCCCTGGAGGGCCCCTGGAGGGCCCCTGACCCTCAGAAGCTCTGCTGTTCTGGCAAACTTGACAAATTTAGTCTTTTAAATTAATTCCTGAAACACTTTGTGAAAGCTTAATTAGCTTAATTCTATACTGAATTTATTTTGATGAGTCGTGTGTCTGTGACGACAGGAAGCAAAACTCTGCTGCGCAGACCTTTAGAGGTCCACCTGCTGCTCCTCCTCACAGAGTCCGCCATGTTTCTACAGGAGCCCGGAGCAGACAAACAAACACTGACTGTAGAGAGAGACTTTCAGTGAGATTCATGGCCGCCGTAGGTTCCTCTGTGTGTTGTGTTGCAGGACATCTACTGAAGTTAGCATGCTAGCAGCTAGCAGCAGCCCATCCTATCTTGTAATACCACTGCGTACCTGAACAGGTGACAGTCTGAAAGCTTCAGCCGGTCGATGAATGTGAGCATGGTACGTTTCCCAGCTCCCTGAGCGTTTTAGGCTGATAAAAAAAAAAAAAAATAAACTCGTAAAGGAAAGAAAATATTCTTCCAGCTGTTTTCAATATTAAACAGAAAACACAAACATCCACTTTCTGAGTGGACTGTCTCTCTTTCACTGAACTGAGACGAGTTTCATTCACCAGGTTAACTCATCGCAAACAAACTTCATTCAAAGTGGACAGAAGCAGCTCTGCTTGTTTCTGGACTCAGGCGCTGCTTTTCCTCGCGGCTGGTCGTCCTGGTCTGAGGATCTGTAAACCACCTCTGCGCCGTTTTCCCTGACGTCAAACCGGCCTCCTTCAGTCTGGGAGGCTGCTCTCGGTCCTGATCGGGACCTAAACACCAGCAATCCCCCGCCGCTCCGAGCTCTCAGTCAGTTAGCTAACAGAACCACTAGCTGCTAGAGGCTAACTGAGCTAACTAGCTAATGGCAGCTAGCTGCTACAGCACAGAGTACAGTGAGCAGGGGTTAGCGGTTAGCAGTTAGTGGCTAGCGGCTCTTCTTTATGTTTTATGTCGTGAGGACGTCCAGCAAACATGAGTTTTCTCAAACAAAGACAAAAACAGTTTAGTTTGTTTCTTTCAGAGGCGACGACGACGTCTTCATGCAGGTGGTTTATGAACTGTGCCGCTGCTCTCCCTCCTTTAACTGAAATATTTCATTATCTTATCTTAACGTTGTTCTGTTAGCTTCTCCATTGTGAGGAGGTACTATACACACACACACACACACACACACATATATGTGTGTGTGTGTGTTTCTAAAGCAACACGATGTCAGCAGGTCCATTATTGGACTGCCGTGATTGGTTGATCTGTTCAGCACATTGAGCAGCGATCTCGCCGTCGTTTAGTTGTCGGTGAAACCACTTCCTGTCAGCCTGCGGTCACATGCAGAAACACACTCTTTGCTCTCTGCCGTCACACTGCTGACTTTCTCTCATCGTCTGTCAGCTGAACTCAGTTCACACCAAACCAAGGACACGTCAGTCCGTCCTCAATAAAGACATCATGTCTGTCCCAGAGTCATCACCGAATTTACTCTGAAAATCTCACTTCTTCAACATCTCTCACTGCAAGTACACGTCCTGCCTTCAAGCCTTCACAGTATCTGAGTATTACTGAAGTATTTAAAGTACTTAAAGTACCTTGTCATGTGTGAGTGAAGTGTTCCTGTCAGAGATTCTCTCTGCTGTCTGTGGATTCATGTTCCTACTGCGTTCATGTGTTCATTCATGTTCCTGCTGCGTTCATGTGTTCATTCATGTGTTCATTCATGTGTTCATTCATGTTCCTGCTGCGTTCATGTGTTCATTCATGTGTTCGTTCATGTTCCTGCTGCGTTCATGTGTTCATTCATGTTCCTGCTGCGTTCATGTGTTCGTTCATGTGTTCATTCATGTTCCTGCTGCGTTCATGTGTTCGTTCATGTGTTCATTTATGTGTTCGTTCATGTGTTCTTTCATATTCCTGCTGCGTTCATGTGTTCGTTCATGTGTTCATTCATGTTCCTGCTGCGTTCATGTGTTCATTCATGTGTTCATTCATGTGTTCATTCATGTGTTCATTCATGTTCCTGCTGCGTTCATGTGTTCATTCATGTGTTCATTCATGTGTTCGTTCATGTGTTCATTCATGTTCCTGCTCGTTCATGTGTTCGTTCATGTGTTCGTTCATGTGTTCATTCATGTTCCTGCTCGTTCATGTGTTCGTTCATGTGTTCATTCATGTGTTCATTCATGTTCCTGCTCATTCATGTGTTCGTTCATGTGTTCGTTCATGTGTTCATTCATGTTCCTGCTGCGTTCATGTGTTCATTCATGTGTTCGTTCATGTTCCTGCTGCGTTCATGTGTTCGTTCATGTGTTCATTCATGTTCCTGCTGCATTCATGTGTTCGTTCATGTGTTCGTTCATGTGTTCATTCATGTGTTCATTCATGTGTTCGTTCATGTGTTCACTCATGTGTTCCTTCATGTTCCTGCTGCGTTCATGTGTTCGTTCATGTGTTCATTCATGTGTTCACTCATGTGTTCATCCATGTTCCTGCTGTAGATGTTTCAGCTCAGTGAACTCCTTTATCTCCTGTTGCTGCTTTAATCTTCATCAGTTCTTCAGATTCTAGAAGATCATCACGTGTCTGCAGCGCGGCGTCCTGTGAGAACCTCGTATCTCAGACAAACAGGCTGTTTTCAGCTTTGTGACGATGATTTTCAGCTGATCAAGAGGCTTTTAAAGAGTTTACTGAGCTGAAGAAGAGGAGGATTTTCAACTTAATAACATTTTGATTTTCAGTCCTAAACAACTAAAGGAGATATTTTCACAGATACTCCTATCAGCTCCATCAGGTGGAGGAACCATCTGACACCACCTGCCAGGTGTGTGTTGTCTGACAGGTCATCTGATGTCATCAGAGGTCACAGGGTCACTGCAGGTTATCAGTGATCCTCCGTGTTAAAGTGAGAGCTCTCACTCTGCAGTCTGAGGAAGAAGAAGAAGAATCGGAGGGACAGTCCTCTTTATTTGTCACACAGCAACATCCACATGCACACACACGCCATGCACTGGTGAAATTTGTCCTCCGCCTTCAACCCGTCCTGGTCGTCCCTCCTCTGTGGCAGACCGGGAGCGGTGAGCTGCCGTCCGACCGGCGCCCGGGGACCCAGTCTCTTCCGTCACCGTTGGTCAGGTGGTGACCTTCTTGCATGTTTTTAGTGGGGGTATTTTATGGAGGAAACTCCAGGTGAGCACGGGGAGGACATGCAAACTCCACACAGTCATTATGTTACTATGTTACTATTACACTCAATATGAACACACACACACGCTCACACTCACACGCTCACACACACACACACAGGTACACTCAGCGTCTGACAGCTTGACGACACCCTGTGTGAATGTTTGGTATGACCCGGCCCTGAAACGTGCTCACACTGATGACTTTAAAGCTCGTTAAACTCAAATTATATTCAAATCTTAACAGCATCCGTTTTTTTACGAACGGCTTCTTCTCTTGATAAATTTCATTTGGAGTATCTGCATTTTGAAAGTCTCGTCGTTAAGTGTGGATGAATCTGGAGATACGAGCGCAGCGCTCATGACAGTAAGACTTTCTGTCAAATAATAATCACTGAATATTCTTCTAATCGAATCATCAATAATGTTATTGTGGCTAAACGTGAACAAACTGGTTCCAGCTCGTCGTCATGAGGATTTTCTCTGTTAATACCTCAGTAAGCTGAATTTTGGATCATCAGACACATTTAAATACGTCCTTTGTTTGCTGACATGTTACAGGCTGCACGATCAATGAGTTCATTCAGAAAACAATCTGTAGATTGACAGATGATGAAAGTGATCGGCAGGCGCAGCTCTGCTTCCTTTCTGCACATTAACAGACAGAGATCAGCGTCAGGCCTCAGTGTGGCTTTAAACAAACACACAGAGGGCAAAGGTCAGAGGTCACTGAACATCACAGTGACCTCAGGGAGGACACAAGAGTTTCTGACTGACATCACCTCTGACTGCTCAGACCCACCAGACTCTTCCTCCCCCTCTTCTTCTTCTTCTTCTTCTTCTTCTTCTTCTTCAAGTTTACTCAGCTCTCCACCTGTGGAGCTGGTTGAAGCACGTGACTGAACGCGGAAGCGGAAACAGAGCAGAGAGTTGCCAACAGCTGAGCAGCGGCAAAGATCCTCTATGAACCGGATCAGCCACTCTGTAGATTAAAATAAAACGCCTCATAACCGTCGGTCTACAAAGACTCCGAGCTGATGTGACACACGGGAGGTGAAATGTTTTACTGGCAGCTTTAACATGCGCGGTGTCAGCTTCACAGCAGTCAGCTGATCGTTCGATTCTTAGTTTGTTCTCGCGGTTTGCAGCACAGTCACAAGGCACTTCATCACAGCATCATGAAAGTCGCCATGAGACATAATGAGCCACATAAAACACACACTTCACCCTCTGCAACAGATCAGATGTAAAGAGGGAGGAACAGAAGGACGGGTGAGACCAGCTGGACATCCTCTGTGATCAGGAAGTGGTCACAGTGCCGGGAGACGAGGGGAGGGACAAGGGATCAGACATCCGTCGACTGCGGATAAGGTGTTAGTGCATTACCTGTTTATTGTTTACCTGTTTACTTGACCATATATCGTACTGTTACCACGGTGACTGGTGGGAAAGTAAAACCTATGTGTTGTTTATATTTCACGGTCAAAAAACAAAAAAGTAGATGATCAAAATCTCTCTGAGAGGAAAATCCAAGTCCAATTTTCTACTATTAATATCATCTTGATTTAGTGTGTAACTAATCTAGTTTACACCGGCGCAGCGCATTTTTGCTTTTTTCACCTTTTAATGGTTTCTATTCTGAGAAAATATTTGCATTTTCAGAGATTTGTTTCCTTTCGGTCTCTAGAAATGCCTTCAGAGTGAGAGCTCGTTGCTCTAACCACTCTCTGACAAAAGCTTCAGCTCAGTTAGCAGCCCGAGCTAATCCGGCTAACAGCTAACAGCTAACGGCTAGCTAGTGGAGCTATGATGGCGGAGCTGGTGCAGGGACAGGCCTCGATGAACCAGCCGGGGCTGAAGTCAGACGGCCTAGCCGATGTTTTACAGAGGGCCCGGCAGGTAACAACTCCACGGGGGTTCGGCACACAGCCGTTCCGGGCCGAACCGGGTCGTTTAGATCGAGCCAAAGCACTTTTATTCGAATTCGCCCGTGTTGTGCTGCTACTGCTCCTAACTTATGCGCTCCGTCAACACACACTCACTCAGACACACAGTAGCATGCTAACTAGCTCGGAAAGCAGTTCGGAGTTGGAATTATGGCCGGCTTTGCACACTTTGTCCGAGCCGACACGCTCCGGGAGTTAGTTTGGGGGGAGTTTGCGGAGCTGTCACCCGGAGGGGAGCGCAGTGGGACCGGGGGGGAGCGGGACAGAAGTTTGGCCACACGTGTCACTGAGGCAGACAACCTGTTGGGCTGCGAGACCGAAAAACGGCCGAAAAGCAGCGAGGACGAGAACAAGTCACCACTTTTTACTTTGCTCTAACGACCCCCAAAGTGTCCCGAACGGGCCGGGCTCAGAGCACTGAAATCAGGGTGTTCACACTGTGTTAAAGCATCCGCTTTCCTGCACTTAATATGAGAGTCGGACCCCCACCCCACCCCCCCGTACAGGCTGCTGTTTACTGTAAGTTGGTTAGAAACTAGGCTGGCGTTATGCAACAGCCTCAGACCATATACAGCCGGGTGGAGGTGTGTCTGCAGCCTATAGACAGACAGGCAGGTAGTGGGACAGACAGGCAGGTAGTGGGACAGACAGGCAGGACGTTGAACCACCTCAGAGTGTTTCTGTGTGTTCACACACTGTGATAAAGTGGATTCACCTGTGAGGTGAAGTTTGCTCCGTGCAGGTGTTACAGTCTCAGAGCTGTTTGTTTAAAGTCAGATGTGTCTGTATCTGCAGGCGGCTGCTGACGGCCGGTTCGGCACAGGTACATCCACCTGGACACGTCAACGCCAGCTTACGGAGGTCATCTAGGTTACGCTGCTAACGTCCACCATGTCTGTGTTTGAGTTTAATCCACGAACATTCAGCGTTTCGCTCAGTTGTCTCAGTCCCTGTGCTGACACGACGCAGGACGTGACATGAAGTCCAGGAAGTCCAGTCTGAGCAGCCAATCAGGTCCGTCAGATACCGGAACTGAAGGCGGCCTGAACCCGTCCCATTGAGAGAGGTCCAGTCTGAATGTGGAGTCAGGGTGTGGTTAGCCTAGCTTAGCACAAAGACTAGAAGCGGGTGGAAACAGCTAGCCTGGCTCTGTCCAAAGCTCACTGCGCGCCGACCGTCCGTCTGACCTGAACACACGTGTGCTTCTGTTGATCTTGTACTTTGTGTTGACTCCACGAAACTTCCTTCTGCAGCTGCAACATGTGCAACGCTCCAGTTACGTGAAAACAAGTTTATACTGCAGTTAACAGATCATGTGACAGCATCCATGTTGGGAAACAAACTGCACACAGACGACCAGTTTCTGATCAGACAGAGATCATCTGATTGGGTCATTGATCGATCCGTCAGGTGTTGTGACCTCGTCAGACTTCAGCCGGTTTGACGGCTCGGATCGTCTGCACACATGTTCGTTCACATGTTGCATCTTGTAGTTTAATGTGAAAACACACAGACGTGTTAGAACCACTGTACGTGGTTTTCAGGAGTCGCTGGGACTGTTTCTGGTTGAACCGCCGAGCGTCTGCCGCCCCGTGCAGCGCCGCCACGCTCGGCGGCGAGCTCAGGTGTTCGCCTGAACAGGCACGACCTCCGTGATTGTTTGTGTTTGTACGTCTCATGTCTGCGTGTTTCTGAATTTGTGGCATATTTTTGTCTCATGCTCTTTGTCACTCCGTGTTAATCTCAGCGACGCTCTCCTGCTTCAGTACAGATTAAATTAAAACAAAGCAGACAGATATGTGATAGCTAAGCTAGTGGGGCTAGCTGTGGCTACATATTAGCCTCGAATGGCTAACAGAACAGTTTTAGGGACATTTTGAAGTCAATGGACAAACTAATTAGCAACAAGTTTGACAATTGTTTACGTCCTTTAGTTACAGCCTCCAGCCACTGACGTGCTGTCAAAGCCTCATGGGAGTTGTAGTTGTTGAAGGCTAACAG
>JBBMOE010000487.1:0-11266 GCA_037975065.1 Chaetodon trifasciatus
AATGAATGAATGAATGAATGTACTTAAATCTGGGGGCTCAAAACCAACACTATCAGAACAATCACTTTCAACAGAAACACCTAAACTTGACCCCTGTTTCTCTACTATTTCAGGCTTTCAGTCATTTACTGAGCAATTCTTATGATTTCTGCTTCTGAGTTCGAAATGAACCATAAATATTTGTTCTGTACGAACACCCCTGAAAAACACAATCAACAGTTTCACTATTTTTCAGATGCTGAGCTATATGTTGAAAATAGTCTGTTAAAGTTGAACGTTCATTGCAGTTGCATAAGAGACATTTAAATGTGGTTAGTTCAGTTTGTGAGGATTGCTGATGATATCTTGACAAGTGGGTCAAAAAAAATCTGTGTGGTGTGTGAGATCTTTTTTGTGACAGGACCTAAATATAATCTAATGAAGCCGTTGTTATCAAGTTACTTCTTCAACAGGAAAGCAACACACTTAAAAGCTGGTAGATATTAATTTCTTCCTTTATTAATTCAGAGTATAAATGCTTCCTCGCTGATTCTCATATTCAAAAATAAATTTCATTTCATTCATTCATTCAGTATTTAGAAGTTGTATTGAAATGTAAATCTTTTGAATTGATCAAACTATCCTGAAAATCTGCAGATACTCTGCAATAATTTAAAAGCTGGAGTAAGAAGTCATTTTGTATGAGACATAAAAATCAGTGATTTATTTTTTGGCACAATAACTGCAGTCACACTGTAACATTTTAAATCAATTTTTAACGTTACTTAAAACTCAACGAAATTGTAAAATGTAAAAAACTAATGTCACTTAAACATACACGAAAAGAATTTCCACAGTTGCTCACTTTGGGACTTACCAATTGCGATCTTTTCAGAAGCAAACCTGTAAACAGAAATGAAAGAATTCACATTTAGTTTTTGTTGGAACAGTTAGCATTATTAATAATTGTCACTACAGACAATACCAGGACATAGCAGGCACACTGGTATACTGGTACTGTACTGACAGAAAAAAGAATGGAATACAAATGCTTCTTTTTTTTCTGTGGATCCTTTGGCACTGGGTCGCACAAAATGAATAAAACATGTCTTGTCTATATTTTATTTATATTTACTCTGCATGGTATTTTATTTGGGAAAAACATGGCTTCAAATATGCTTTGGCTCCTTAACTGCCTATCATATCCCATGACAATCGAGCCTGCTAAAAGTGACACACAAACAACCAATCATCTAACACATGTGCTCGCTGCCTGGCTCATTGAAACAGCCTATCATATCCCTGAACGCTCCGAGTGACAGGCAAACAGCCAATCATTTAACAGCTGAGTAGTTCGATTACAGCATCGCCATGTGTGTTTCTTTACATCAGAACAGCATGTAGTGAGAGCATGAGAGCTGAGGGGGAGGGAATTACAAACAAAAAAGGAGGTGTGTTATTTAGGGTACAAAGTAAAAGTGACCGTTACTATTGTGCGCATCATAACAGTAAACTCTCTCACATTGTCCCACATTTTCACTGTCTCCCCTTTCTCTTTGGTGTCCGCTCCAGACTCCCTGTGTTAACATACCTGCATTAGGAGATGAATTCATGGACGCTCGCAAATCATAATCACTCTCATTCACCTCGGACCCCACCCCACACACACACCCGGCTCTGTTTTGAAACCGGTCCGTGGTGCAAAAAATATTAATTTAGCCGATACGTTTAATTGCCGTCGGATCGAGGAAAAGGGGAGCATGATAAAATGGCAAGACTCAAGTTACATGCTTTAACCAAGCGAGATGCGGCTGTGAAAACATAGCGGCGGGTCAGACACTAGGAAGACAAGACTTTGCGCTTGTCACCCGGTTACAATATGACATACGCATTAAATACAAGTTTTGATAAGTTACCCCAAATGTTTAGGGCTCTTATCGCGGAGTTTCACCGTCTTTGCCTCACTCACCTCTGCTGCAGGGACAACTCGGTATGTGTGTGTGTGTGTGTGTGTGTGTGTGTGTGTGTGTGTGTGAAGCGCGGGCCTGCCTGCAGCTAGCCGTATTCAAGTATCCAAGCAATAGAGAAAAAGGGGCCTTATCACACTAAATAATAAGCGTAAGCGCTTATTCTTTCATGAAATGACTTAACAATAACATTAGCAACGACATTAACTTTGCACTTGTCCAAAGGAAGCAACGAAATAAATAAAAATAAATGCAAACCTGGTTTAGCTAGCGTTAGCATTAGCGCACAAAACACAAAGACAGTCTTTAAGATAATTTTAGTCGTCTATCCTGTAACTAATCATAACTTTGCCTGGCAAGCCCACATTGCCCCTAAAACATCTCAATTTTGAATTCTTACCTTGTTTTAAAGAGTTTCCGCGCACGACAGACGGTAGACACCTTCGATGCGAGGGTCCAGTAATGGCGGACCGCAAACTCAAAAAGAGCGGTCATGACGTGATGTCACATGGTCACGTGACAAGGAAACCTCCGGTTTGAAGTGAAAATACCATTTAAGTAGAATAATTTTGTCCAGGGGGGGTGTCGTTTGCTTTGAAGCAAACTGGAAAAATCACATTTAACCCGGAAACCATGATTTCTCATTAGACCAATTAAAAAATGTACTTTAAAGGAATGACACAGTTGTTTCACTTTTTTCAGTGTACTACTGCTTTATGCTACTGTCATAAAGTATATTTAGAGGCTGCCTTGACATCAGTCTCTGTGCAGGTGATCCAGGTGATTTGCTTTAATCCTTAAGTCGCTGACATAAGATTCAATTGTATTAGAGAATTCGCTGATGTATCTGGCTCAACTATGAACCTAGGAAAATCTGTATTGTTGCCACTCCTGGGGGGGAAGGACGAGGTGTTCCAGGCATGTCCCACCGGGAGGAGGCCCTGAGGAAGACCCAGGACACGCTGGCGCGACTTTGTCGCTCGGCTGGCCTGGGAAAGCCTTGGGATCCCCCCTGAAGAGCTGGGGGAAGTGTCCAGGGAGAGGGAAGTTTGGTCGTCCCTGCTCAGGCTGCTCCCCCCGCGACCCGGCCCTGGATGAAGCGAGAGAAGATGGAATGGAAAAAAAAAAAAAAGCTGAAGGAATATCAAGGTCTGTATACATGTCTTTGTCAATGGATTTAAACATATGTAAAGAACTGGATAAATGCTTTTTAATTTCATATGGAGATCTACAAACGCGGCTTCTCGCCAACCAGCTGCTACATCTGGAACAACCAACACATACAGCACAGACACAAAACAATATTTTACAAAGCTTGGTTTGATCAGGCGATATTATGGGTTAATCAGTTAATTGATGAACAAGGACAAATCTTATCTTGCAACCAATTTATTCACAAATACCATCTCACAATCTCACAAACAGAATACACCACAGTTTCCAGTACAATACAAATGGAAATTCTGCAACTCCTGAAAGGTTCCCAGTTCCATCCTCTTACACAGAAAAATGATACCAAACTATTCATCCATAACATAGATATAACAACAAAAATCTGCTCAAATAAATTTATTAGGAATCTCATTCAGCCCTCAAATCGACCGGCAGCCAACTCTTACTGGAATTCACTGTATGGGGAAATAAACTGGAGAGGGGCGTGGCTGCTTGGCGAGAAGCTGCTCATTCACAACAAAGTCAAAGAAATAGCATAAAAAAAACCCTCGAGAGATTTCAATTAGACTTAGACTACAGCTGTGACTTCTGCCAAACAGAACCAGAAACCATCATCCACCTCTTTTATCAGTGCTCATACAGTAAAAACCTCTGGACTCATATACAAAATCTAATCCATTCACTTTAAAAACCCCTCCATACCCCACGACCTTTCCTCTTGTTACAGACAATCATCATGCTGGGCAAATTTCACATTCACAAAACAAAATGGGCAAAGAAAAAACCAAATGGAAAATACTTTGAAAATGAACTCAAACAATACTTTAATACAATAACAACATCATCGAACAACAAAGCCATAAAAATATCAGACTTGTTTATCAAATACTTAAAATTCCCTGATTTAATATAAAATGTGTTTATATTATGTGTTTGTATTATATATTATTTAATTTCACCCTCTTCATATATATGTTTGTATTACTGCCTTTACATGACTCTTTGTGTTTACATTTCTGTTGTAATTTGTAATAAAAAAAAAACAGGTGACGATGGGAGCGCAGAGGAAGGAACGGTGGGCGGACTAACGTTTTTATACCGGCTCCCCTCAAAGCGTAGCGGAGACCATGGCAACCAAATGTAAACAAAAAGGAGCGCAGGGAAAAATAATAAGACGCTCATCCTGCTACATAAATAACCAGAGGAAGTGAACTTAAGTTAACAAGAGAAAGTAAGTTTGATTTATTGCATAATGTAACAGTAAGTCATTTCAACTCAGAGTATCAAGTTTAAACAATAAATGGTGATTAATTAAGCAATTTATGTAACTGACCTTCCTGAGTTGAAATAAAGCTTTTCTCAAAGTTGAGTTACTCGTGTATTTAAGGCAGCTTTTGAACTTAAGTTTCTAAGTTAGACCAGCCTGAAATTTATTACTGTGTGCAAGTTTCAGATCTGAAACAGAGACTAACTACGACGTATCTACGACTAATTTCAGAGAATGACGCCGAACGAGCGGGGAGATGGGGACGGCCCACAACATGTGGTGTGGCATGACTGGGACGCCCCACGCCGCGAGGTGCGGGGTGACGGAGACGGCCCACAGAGAGAGGAGTGGTTTGACGCGGTCGGCCCAGAGAGAGAGGAGCGGGGCTATTGGGACGTCCTGGAGGAGGATGCCATGGGCACAATATTATTTTTTCTTTTGATCTTTGATTTTATTATTATCCTCTTTATTTTATTTTCTTAATAAATCATAAAATGATTTAACTCACAGTCATCAGTGTCAGTATTTGGACTTGACGCTTGATCACCTATCGCTGTTGTATCTTCCTGCTCATGAAAGGCTGGAGGTAGGGGAGCTGTTGTGCTGGAACTGATACAAAAAATAACAACAACAACAACAACAACTACAGGACATATAAGAATCTTTCAGGGCAGGCATATGATTATGTATGTACACAGCACTTTCTACTACACTGAAAAAAGTGATACTTTGGATCAACTTAAAAAACTTAATCAATACATTATATTTAGTCCCAAGCCAAAGTGTTACTTAATGTAGGTCAAGTAGGTCAAATAATGATGGTTTTTTTTTTTTTTTACAACTTAAATTTTCACCACAAACAAAAGCTAAATTCCCTATAATATAAAACTAGAATTCACTGAACTGATTCACTGCAGATAAAACTAAAAACAGGAAAATTCTCTTCAAAAGACCACTTATTTTTGATGATTCTGAAAATTGCATCATCTTTCAAAATAATAATAAAAAATCCATCAAACACTTAATAAAACTATGTCAACGTTGATACCAGTACAACAGGCCAGTGTGTGTTTTACACAACAACACTTAGGAAAAAAAACTTTCATGTAAAATTAAATAAAATGTGGCCTTTCATCATATTCTTTTTTTACACCTAATGAAACTGTAAACACATCAACTTACACATCTTAACATGTAAAACTGGTTTGTTCACCTCTTCTTTAAAACGTCAGAGATCCAAAGTAACAGCATTATAAAATAGTAACAGTAATAAAACAGTATAAAAATAGAAAGAGTGTTAACTCTTTGCTATCATTTGACAAAATGATATAAATGTAGGAATATCATTATTTTTGAACCATTACAAATGCAGGGCACCCCAAAAAATAAAGCAAGGAAAAACACAGCTGCTGTGAGCGCAATTATGAATAAAGGCAGTTCAAGGAAAAAAACATAATCCCTAACCCTAACCCTAACCCTAACCCTCTTACACTGCTTACTGAATTTAGCATTATTCACATTTCAATGTTGATATATATATGTGCCACAATATTTATACAACAGAAAGAATTCTGTTAACACAGAAAATCACAAATTAAATCGTGTTTTGAATTAAAGCTAGTTTCTCTCTTATGTAACAATGACCCCTTACATTATCCTGGAATGTATTTGAATACAAGCAATAAAACAGAACATGTTGTGTCCAAATGTCTTTCTTTGAGCAACCCCATATTTAGAGCTTGACACTCAGACTGCACACTCTGCATGTCATTCTCTTTGGTTCAGTCTCCATGAATATTTTATGCAGCACATCGAAAGTGTGTTTGAGCTCACCCGGATAGCTCAAGTTTAGAGCATAGATGAGGCCAAATAAGAGGGCACATCCATGTGCAACTGATGGCAGCTCATTAAGCACCTCCACACCTTCAATAATGACGCCCATGTCACATGGTGGCTTTAACGGATCCTCTTCCTCCCTGATGACAAACACCGCCATTGTGCACTGCTGAAGCTGTCTTTCGGTGTCATCCTTCTCAGCAACCTAACAAAAGACGAGACATTTATTGTACTCCCGAGTGTCAAGTGAATCAAAAAAAGTAAGTACCATTTCTGTTACATTTATATTGTGTTTATTGTGTCGCATCTCGTTAAATTCCATACTTGTATTTCTTCACTGATAGATAAGCGATATTTGTTATCATAGCATCGTTTTATGATTACGACTGAGTTGCTTGTGTGTTTGGTAAGTATGAATAGTAAGTAACTCAGGTGTTAACGGCTCCATGGGAAGCAGACATACATACTTCAATTAAGATTCACTATTATATTACTTAAAAATGTGTTTTCTTCTTGTTTCTAACATTGCTTGGTTGAGCTTCACTGTGTAGAATGATTTGTGTGCAAAGTTTGTTATAGTTATAGAGATCAGGGCAGACTCAGATTCCTCCAGAGCTCCTCAGAGTCCAGTAAGTGTCTAGAAGTGAGCAGCAGCTCCTGGTCTCTGCTCCATCTAGTCCTCATTGTGAGACTGCTCGCAGTATATCTGGACAAGTGTTCATGCTCCATCTGCTAGAGTTTACTTGCTCACTGTATGTTATGTATTGTATGTTGTGTGTGTGTAGTGTAGATATTTTAAATGGCATCAGCAAATGTACATGAATTTATTATCAGATATCAGTCTGAGTAGTTTTATAGGACCTGAGATCATGTAAATGAGCTTTAAAGTTTAAATACCCAATGTCCTATCTTGTCTGAAGCTGAAGTGATTAACTGCAAAATATCTTACCAGAAACTCCTTGATCAGTTTTTGTACGTTTTCCCCAAGGTACAAGATGAGGCACTTCAGCAGACACTCTCTCTTTAGGCTCACATCCAGGCTCTAGGTGAGAGTGCAAAACACAAACAACGCAAAGTCATGCTGTCAAGTTGTGCAACTTGACTGAAGATGCAAACACGAAAATGTATAAATGAGAATTTAGACCTACAGTAATTGCTGTATAACAAATTGTTTGGGCAAACCAGTGAATAGCCTGTCAAACTCAGAAGATAAACATTGTCCAACATGTGATCTCCACAATCAAATGTGCTGACAATATGACACACGAACATGATTGCTTTTATTTACAATTTTACTCTTTATCTGATACAAGGCAAGTTTTGCAGTATTGAGCAAATACACACCTGATCAAGAACTTTCAGCACACCCCGTGTCTTCTCTCTGACAGCTCCTCCCTTGTTCCTGATAATCTCAATCAGCTTGCTGTGGTGCTTGTCCAAAGAAGCCAGGAATCGCGGTTGAAGTGGAACAGTAGTAATCCTCATAAATTCAGCATTGATCTATATAAAACAAAATATCACAAGCAAATGTTATTACATTGTATATTACATATTACATTAAAACATTAAAACTGTGTGGTGTGTGAGATCTTTTTTGTGACAGGACCTAAATATGCATTCTGAATTGCTTTGGTTTAATCAATATCATTTGATTTACAGGCCACCACTGACCTATTGCTACTGAAAAAGTTACTTACCTCATCCACTGTGAACAATGCAGGCCATCTCTCTTTCACCTCTTCCACTCCTGATTCCTTTGCCACAATTTCTTGTCTTCGCAGTGAAAAGGTCTTGTCCTTTTTGTTCTTTATCACTGCACGATTGTTTCGCTTCCTCACTTCACTCAAAAGTGTTACTCTGTCATCTTCCAAATTATCTGGAGTCTCTCCAGTTGGAATGTCAGGAATGTGGTTGGCTTCTCCTCTCCTAGGTCTCTTTACTTTTTTTTGCTGCCAATGCATCCTCCGGAGCTTTGGACTTCAGTGAATTTGCAAGTAATTCGGCACATCCGATGCCCTTTAGCTGAGTTCGGTAGTTGCCCATTTTCGTCTTCGGCCGGCCTTTCCATCCGTAGCAACCGTTGTACGAACCAGGTTCAGAGAGGCATGGATGCTTCTTGATTAGTGCTTTGGCTACGTCACTGAAGTCAGCATCTGTTGGGTAGGGTTTGTACTTGTAAATCTCTTCTGCTACCTTTTTCAGAATATCTGAAATTGTTTTAGGACTTGGTGTCAATGGTCTCTTGTTTGACCTATACACTGCATTTCCCTTTTCTAACTGCAGTTCAGTGTCGTAGGAGAATGTTGGTATCGGAAACTCTCTTGGCCACATCTGGGTTCTAGTAGAGACAGAGCTGGAGGGTGAGGACAGGAGCCCTGTGTCATCTGTTTGAGTAGATTCTACCTCATCACAGACAGGGATGGCAGGGCTATCATCAGTTACTGGGATGACCTTGATAGTTGCCAAATTTTCAAGTTCAGTAGTAGATGTCAAGTTCACTAGTGCATCTCCAAAGTCTCTGTCATGGTACTGCAGTCTAAAATTGCCATTTAACCCACACATCTTCCTGACTTGATTGATAAGCTCTTCCACTGTCTCTGGAATTCCACCAGGCAGAATTAGCTTCCTGGTGTCATCAGGATTTAAAATCACTCACAACTTAGCTGGCCTTTTCTCTGCCATGTCAGCCCATCCAAAAGGATCTAGTAAAGACAAAAATAAAAATACAGTATTAGGTGTGGTACAAAATTAGCCATAACTTAGAGCCAATTCATAGTTAAAATTCTGGTAAAAAAAATAAGACATTTCACAGTAAATATGAACTGAATATGTATGAATGAAATAATGAATGAATGAATGAATGAATGTACTTAAATCTGGGGGCTCAAAACCAACACTATCAGAACAATCACTTTCAACAGAAACACCTAAACTTGACCCCTGTTTCTCTACTATTTCAGGCTTTCAGTCATTTACTGAGCAATTCTTATGATTTCTGCTTCTGAGTTCGAAATGAACCATAAATATTTGTTCTGTACGAACACCCCTGAAAAACACAATCAACAGTTTCACTATTTTTCAGATGCTGAGCTATATGTTGAAAATAGTCTGTTAAAGTTGAACGTTCATTGCAGTTGCATAAGAGACATTTAAATGTGGTTAGTTCAGTTTGTGAGGATTGCTGATGATATCTTGACAAGTGGGTCAAAAAAAATCTGTGTGGTGTGTGAGATCTTTTTTGTGACAGGACCTAAATATAATCTAATGAAGCCGTTGTTATCAAGTTACTTCTTCAACAGGAAAGCAACACACTTAAAAGCTGGTAGATATTAATTTCTTCCTTTATTAATTCAGAGTATAAATGCTTCCTCGCTGATTCTCATATTCAAAAATAAATTTCATTTCATTCATTCATTCAGTATTTAGAAGTTGTATTGAAATGTAAATCTTTTGAATTGATCAAACTATCCTGAAAATCTGCAGATACTCTGCAATAATTTAAAAGCTGGAGTAAGAAGTCATTTTGTATGAGACATAAAAATCAGTGATTTATTTTTTGGCACAATAACTGCAGTCACACTGTAACATTTTAAATCAATTTTTAACGTTACTTAAAACTCAACGAAATTGTAAAATGTAAAAAACTAATGTCACTTAAACATACACGAAAAGAATTTCCACAGTTGCTCACTTTGGGACTTACCAATTGCGATCTTTTCAGAAGCAAACCTGTAAACAGAAATGAAAGAATTCACATTTAGTTTTTGTTGGAACAGTTAGCATTATTAATAATTGTCACTACAGACAATACCAGGACATAGCAGGCACACTGGTATACTGGTACTGTACTGACAGAAAAAAGAATGGAATACAAATGCTTCTTTTTTTTCTGTGGATCCTTTGGCACTGGGTCGCACAAAATGAATAAAACATGTCTTGTCTATATTTTATTTATATTTACTCTGCATGGTATTTTATTTGGGAAAAACATGGCTTCAAATATGCTTTGGCTCCTTAACTGCCTATCATATCCCATGACAATCGAGCCTGCTAAAAGTGACACACAAACAACCAATCATCTAACACATGTGCTCGCTGCCTGGCTCATTGAAACAGCCTATCATATCCCTGAACGCTCCGAGTGACAGGCAAACAGCCAATCATTTAACAGCTGAGTAGTTCGATTACAGCATCGCCATGTGTGTTTCTTTACATCAGAACAGCATGTAGTGAGAGCATGAGAGCTGAGGGGGAGGGAATTACAAACAAAAAAGGAGGTGTGTTATTTAGGGTACAAAGTAAAAGTGACCGTTACTATTGTGCGCATCATAACAGTAAACTCTCTCACATTGTCCCACATTTTCACTGTCTCCCCTTTCTCTTTGGTGTCCGCTCCAGACTCCCTGTGTTAACATACCTGCATTAGGAGATGAATTCATGGACGCTCGCAAATCATAATCACTCTCATTCACCTCGGACCCCACCCCACACACACACCCGGCTCTGTTTTGAAACCGGTCCGTGGTGCAAAAAATATTAATTTAGCCGATACGTTTAATTGCCGTCGGATCGAGGAAAAGGGGAGCATGATAAAATGGCAAGACTCAAGTTACATGCTTTAACCAAGCGAGATGCGGCTGTGAAAACATAGCGGCGGGTCAGACACTAGGAAGACAAGACTTTGCGCTTGTCACCCGGTTACAATATGACATACGCATTAAATACAAGTTTTGATAAGTTACCCCAAATGTTTAGGGCTCTTATCGCGGAGTTTCACCGTCTTTGCCTCACTCACCTCTGCTGCAGGGACAACTCGGTATGTGTGTGTGTGTGTGTGTGTGTGTGTGTGTGTGTGTGTGTGAAGCGCGGGCCTGCCTGCAGCTAGCCGTATTCAAGTATCCAAGCAATAGAGAAAAAGGGGCCTTATCACACTAAATAATAAGCGTAAGCGCTTATTCTTTCATGAAATGACTTAACAATAACATTAGCAACGACATTAACTTTGCACTTGTCCAAAGGAAGCAACGAAATAAATAAAAATAAA
>JBBMOE010000488.1:0-11265 GCA_037975065.1 Chaetodon trifasciatus
TGTCACTGTGATCTGGGTTAATGTGCAGCTCTGTGGAGCAGTTTGACATCTGGATCTGTGGTCCCTCTGCACACACAACTGGAGGACAGGAATGATTGTCTCTCTCCATGTAATTGTCAAAAGAGGGGAACTTGATGTCAGGCTTGTAGTATGTGTAGAAAAGAACCACAAAACCCAACACTATCAAGCTGCTGATGACAGCTGGGTGCAGAGAAGTCCACTGGCAGGCTGAGGAGGACATGGTTCACCTTTGGAGAGAGAATAAATCCACTGATTATTGACAGAACATTTGATATGACAGTGAACTGTGGTGTCTGGTTGTAAAAAGTGGTGTGTTAATGACCAATCATTTAAACACAAGTAATTACTGAGAGTACAGAGTCCTGAAGGTTTGAGATCAGTTGGCCAACAGTAATTTGATTCAGTCATTGTAAAACTATGTATTTTACTTGCACAGTCATGTGGTTTACCATTTTGTTCTGCTTTCCTGACTACACAGTAGTACATCTGGTTATCTTCCTGTTTTTTTTCTTTTTCTTTTTTAACATTTTATGCCGTCTGACACCTTATTACTATCTTCCACACAGAAATAACGGGAGCTCTCATTTGTAAGCTATCACTCTCCATTCATACTCTACTTACATGCTTAAAAGATTGAACACAAGCCAGAGTGGTAAAACTGTGAAGCAATAATTGACTTAATGACTAAGTCAATTATATCATAATGACTTTCACATATCATCCACCATACGTTCAAACACGAGACATTTGTCGATGTCCTGCCCCTAAGGAGTGAAAAGCTGGTAACTCCATTTGGGAGCACAAGCAGCCTGCTGCACAATATATGTTGCAGAAAGAAGTGCAGGACCACATAAATGGAAATGGGCACATAACGCATACTCTAGAGTTCCTCTTTCACCTCTGGATCCAGTTTATTAGGAACTATGTACCCGCCCTTCAGGTTCCATTGTTGCCTCATGCTTCTCCGTCTGAATGGAAGGTTGTTAAGGTTAACGCCAGCCCTGATAGCGGTATAAGATCAGCTGAAGTTAAAGTTAATGAATTGACTCACATCCGTCCTGTGTCCCACTGACCTCGATGCGATGATGTTTGAGCAAAACCCAGAAGAAGAGGCATCCAGATTTATATCAAAATCTAAAAAAGACAACAGTTACTTGATGGCGTTCTTTAGATATCAGTTGAGGTAATGCAGCGTTAACGCTGCTTTCTCAAGTTTCTTAAGTTTTATCCACAAGTGATGCTTTTTTCATTATTTTGCACACACCCTAAAACATTAAACTGTAAAGTAACTTGTACTTTGAGTCATTTGTTTAACCAGGGATTATTTATTCATTTACTTTCACCTGAATATGTTTGTCAAATAGTAGGCTTCAGTTTACTTGAGCCTTTTTTAAATGGGAGTAATTTAACTTTTACTTGAGTGTAGATTTTCACTACCCAGCACTGTCGGCTGCTCTCTGGCGTTTTTGGACCAAGATGCAGAGTGACGACTGTTAGTTTGGTGCGTACAAAACCAGAGAAGCCCGCATATTTCTGCAAGAAACGGGTGCTGGTGGCATGTGATTGGACGCTGTTCACTCTGGATAATGCGTGCATAATTGCACGTAGTTTTGAAAATGCACACCACTTTCTCAAACGAGATTCAATGACATATCAGTGCTGCCTTCAGATGGCTGTGCGGGTGTTACTAACCAGAAGCCTGTCACACATCCTACAGGCAGCTGTGGAGGACAGATATTAGTATGCCCTTAATCCAACCCAGCACAGACTCCAATTGAAACATAATTTTTAATATTCAAACGTTTCTGTGTCAAACAAGCAAGCATAACATCCAAGAATATCATGTTGTTTGGGACAGGTGTATAATGCCAGGGAAAAAAACACAGCGGCTTCCCGTTTGCACAGCGACACAAATATTCATGCAAATATGACCAGCAAACCCAGCTGAGCCTCTCCACCAACATCTTGCAGCACGACCACGGCGAGTCATGGAGGCGGGGCGGAGCGGGAATTCTTTATTTTTCTTTCTTTATTTTTGGTTGGCGTGTGGTTTCCTGGTGTTCTCTGAGTAAAACCTGTCAGACAGTTCTTTGAAAAGCTATCAGCTTCATCTCACGCACAGGCTTTTTACACAGAAATCAGTCATAAAGTGTCTGACATCTTTTGTTAAATGAAACTTCTGGTACACTGCAAATGACTGGCTAACCAAAGTCAAACAGCCGCTGCTGAGCTTGTCCACAGACTTACACCTCACTGTTTTTGGCTGTCATCGTTCAGTTTCGGGATCTGGCTGGTGCCTACTTTGAACTTTAATTTCAAGGTACGCACTGCGAATCTAACGATAAAAGGATATGGTTTTATTCTCCAAGCAAGGCTTTAGTAAGGAAAGAAAAACGTCATATCATTTTGGTCTAGAATGATATTATCTACACGCATGCTGCCTTTTGGATTGTGCGCACCGAAGCGCTCTATACGTTTTTTTTTTTTTTTTAACCATTGGTTCCTCTATGGTTTGGTAAGCTGGCCGTTACTAATTCTACATAGACAACCCCTTTGTATTTCTTTGTACTCAAAGGCACACCTGATAAACTCACCTCATATATATGCCATTTCCTGCCGCGGACCTGCAGCAGTCTTAACCTTCGCTCCACCTCATTTGTTTTCACTAATCTAAGAAAAAAAAGCCTTCTCCTACTTTGCTTCCTGGATTCTGAATAATCTGCATAGCATTACTAATCTAGTCCACTTAGATAAATTTAAAATCATGCAAAGAGTCCATGTAAAGCAGCTGCCTAATCCGAGCTGGTTTGAGTGTCTTCCTTGTGCGTTCAATATTTGTATATTTGTGTTTTGTTTTATTTCTAGTTTACACTGTAACTGGTCACGCTCACAAAATTAACTTCCTGGTTAAATGACAATACCAAAAGGCAAACAAACTCGACGAATACGTTGAGAAATTGAAGAAACAACCTCAAAAGGAAAGGTCTTCCTTTTGTTCTTTTTGTGACTCACCCAAGCTTTTCCCTCAGGTGCGCGGCAGGTTCAGCCAGCACAGCGTCATTCTGCCGCTCAAACGTCACACCTGCTTCATCTCCATCTACCTGTTAAGATCTAGAGAGACTAATATTACACTGAGGGTTGTAGAAAAACACCAACCCCAGATTTGTTTATTACAGTGGCAGGAGATGTTTAACATTTTCCTCAGAAATGATACTTGGGATGGGAAATCACTATTTCACTTATGCTCAGACAGTTGATCATAATGTGCCTTTCTGTGTTTCCAGTATACCAAACACTTTGACCTAGCACAGTACCTTTGTCATGCACATTTAATATGGTATCTCTGCAGACACATCATAGCTGCACAAACAGCCATAAGCCATAAACCACAAAACCGACCAAAACTACATCTGCTCAAAACCTTTTGACTCCTCTCGCTTAGTTCCCCTGTTCTCGACAGACAGACAGTTCCGTTGTGTGGTTACATGTGCCACTCAAATATGGTGTTAACACATTCCGGTTCTCATTGCTCTTTGACAGACAGTTTGAGCACTGCTCTGATCCACACGCGAGAGTGGCTATGTATTTGCCCTCAAAAGCTTTTTTTTTTTTTTTTTTTTTTTTAAATCAAATAGCCATTTTTGTCATCACTTTTCTTTCTCTCACTTCATTTCCACAATACTCAAGACTTTTAAACTATTAGAAGTTGATAAAACAACTTTAAAAGATTCCATCAAAGGAGGCTTTTTTGAGGGTTTTGCTTCCGTTTCTGATGCGAACATCTATCAGAGAGGGACTCAACAGTTCAGATCATAATTCACAGGTAACACCAGTAACGCTCGGGATGTCGCTACACGGGACTGCCCGCGCTGCACGCTCTTGCTTGCCTTCGTACTCCTGTGGCGCCACCTGCTGGCATAAGGTGAACGCTGCATTACAGCGTGAAGAAGAGGACATCCGTCTTCACTTGGAGCATTAATGCACAGTGGTTAAAGGTAAAATGGTTCATATCTGTGTGGCTCTGGGGCAACAGCTGGACGACGGATGTTTTAATAGTAAGACTGTTAAATGCTGGCACTTTGACGCCACACTGTTTTATACAATCCTCTTACTGAGATCTACCCAGTTGTCAACATGACTCCTATTTCCAGGATTTCTTCAGAGTATGGATGAAAACACAGAGGTGAGACTGACTGGGTGAAGCTAGTTTGGAAGGTAAGAGACAGTTTGACAGGACGACCCCAGTGGGAGATAAGCCAGGCAGGCGTGCTGTGGTTCTGTGGCACATGGGCACAGGCTTAGTTCAAGATAGAGAGGCTAAGATTTGAATACACAATTCACGTGATCTGCCGCATTGGCTGAAAGACCACTCTGATGACGATCTGATATACTGCTGAGTGGATGAGTTGATGCATTGCAGGTGTGCGCACTGGAGCAGGTGTGCAGGCTGGACAGCAGGAAGTTCCTGTGATCTTGTCAGGGAAATGACGAGCTGGCCAGGTGAGCTCAGTTCATCATTCTGATGTGGATTCCAGAGACCAGTTTACTGAAAATGTTCACAGCCACATTCACCTCTAATGGTACATTAAAAATGGAAAAGATACTCGTGTATATGACAGTATATTAGAGGAAAGACCTTCCTGTAAAACCTTAAACAGTAAGTATACCTGAACAAAAGCAGAATTTTTGAATTCTATCAGTTTTCAACTCTCAATTTTCAGTCTCCAGACGGGTGTATCAGAGAGGGACTCATCAGTTCACATCAAACTTCACAGGAGGACGGGAACACCATCCAACAATTAAAGGCTAAAGAAAAAATACTTATAGTAAGTAAAGATGAAGTAATAAAAATGAAGGACATTTTGACCACAGCACCACTAAAACTTCATGTTTTGGGTGGATGCTGACTGAAGAATGAGCCCATTGCTGTTGTTTATCTTATTCATGTTTTGCAACATCTGTTAATTTATTGCACTAAACATTTTTTTTTTTGTAGGATTTCAGTTATTACTTCACTGCATTTCTGTTTTATCTTTTGGCATGTGTTCCAATCTTTTATGCACGTTTGTAAAGTATGTATGTGTGTATTTATGTGTGTATGTATGGAGAGCAACAGCTTGCAAACGGGAGCTCCTCGTACTTCAGCGTGAGACGTTGTAATCTGGTAATTGATAGCAATAAAGTAACATAAAGTGATAAAAAAAATCCACTACGATAAGCAGATGTTTTATAGTCAGGTCAACAGAACAACCTGTACTGAGTGGACAAGCTAGTCTGTTGGATTGTGAGCCACTGGAACCTGAACTATAAGAGAGTTCAGTTCTGCAATGAAATGACAAAAAACAAACGAACAAACAAACAAAATCAATCAATCAATCACCCCAGCATGAGCATTTGTCTGGCAGAATATTACACGGGTAGCATGGAGCGGGTGTGCCGCGGAATCTAGCTTTACTGGTTACACCGGGAGCGCAGGTACGATAAAAGATTGTGTGAGGCAGACAACACCAGACAGTGAGTTGTCGTTTTGGGATTGTGTCGTGAAACCTTTTCACCGAGCTTGTGGTCACTGGGTAAGTTAACCTTTACAGACTACAGCAGGAAATGTGAGGATTAAAGTTAGTTCTGTTCTGTTTGATACAGAGTTACAGGACATACATTTCTCCTTTTGCCCTCAGCCTGAACAAGACTGAACTGAATGCTATTTCTGTGTGGAGCATCCCAGTTGGGTATGTTTGTGATACACACCAGTATATCACCAGTATTTTGGTGTTCAATATCATTGACGAATTTCGCCAAATATATCTAATCGAACGCATCAAAAATAACATATGAATTAGAGTCTGTATTGGGATTAGATTAAGTGTTTAGCAGTGTCTGTCCTCCACAGCTGTCTTATGGTTCTTATGGCTCATATGGTTCTTATCTCGTATGGTTAATTACATTTCTATAGCCATCTGAACGCAGCAGGGCCGGTATATCATTCGATCTCGTTTGAGGAAGTGGTGCGCATTTTCAAAGCGATGCGCAATTACGCACGTCTCATCCAGAGTGGACACTAAAATTCAATCATATGCCACCAGCATATGATTGAATTATATCCATATATAAAACAGGCAAGAAATGAGTCTCCTGTGAATTGTCAGAGGTGGACTCGGGCAGGAAGCCAGCCAACTCAGGAAAGGAAAATAGAGGCTAGGCCGGTGGCTAGCTGGCTCAGGAACAAGAGCTGGAAAACAAGCTGAAGGCAAACCAGCTGAAAGCTGGCAGACTGGGAACCAGGGGCTGAGGCTTGACCTTGTAGCTGTGAACCTGGGGTGTCCGTGACGTCTGTGATCCACACAGGTAGCGGAGTTAATTAGCCAAGGTTTAGAAGACACCATCTTGCATGCCAAAGACAGAGCTACCTCTCTGTATTGGCTGCAAGCATCCTTCCTCCAAAAATCCTTGATGCAAATGAGATCAGAACACAGCTCATATTGTTCAACAAATGAATGTTTGCCGGGTACATAGCAGACCAGTTTGTAATGTCATGCTTGTGCATCCTGGGACCCAAATGCAGACTTCAGAGTTGGAGCAGGTGTAGTCCAAATGACCAATAAATAAACGGTTTACGGAATGATGAAGTAGGCAAGGGTCAAAACCAGAGAAAGCAGTCCAATCAAGCAAAATCCAAACACAGCAGGAAAGAGACCAAAAGTCCAAAAACAGTCAAACTTCAGGAAAAACAAAATAGTCATAAAAAACAGTGGAAAAGGCTGGAACTCATGACACACAAGGTACAAAGATGAACTGGCACAGACCGAGAGAAAAGACAGACTTAAATTCACTCGGAATGGAAGACTAATGAGGGAGAGGTGAAACAAACCAACAGTCACAGAGGTGGGAAAACACAGGAAGTAAAGCAAAAGATGACATCAGGAAAACAAGAAATAAGAAAACTAACACCCAAAACCATGACAGCCATTCTCTGTTATCTTCTTTTTCTTCATGCTAGTAATGACAGATTCATAATGTGGACAGTGAATCATTATTCATACTTTTTTGTGAAAAATATTATACTTTCAGTGCTTTAGACTATGAGGTCGCCTTAGCTAGTGGACCGTGAGGAGACATTTGCTGAAATTCAAATTCAGTGAATATCGAGTCTCCAAAATGACCTCACATTTAAATAGACAAGATTTGTTTTTGAACCATTTCATATTGTATTCTATTCATTCTAAGTGTTGTTCATCTTCATCCAGGTTTCATCTTATCAAGTTCTGAGCTACGTGTGACTAAAATGCATCCTCACACATCAAGCAGAAACAGAGCAACATGCGTATCTAGTTTAATTGATTAATTATTCCTCTTAGTTTTATAAATTAATTAATTCATAATTAATTAGATTCATCAGTAGCTTTAAGTCAAACTGAGATGTTTTGATCAGAAAACATGTTTTGTTTTGTTTCTACAGAATTTCAAGGATGAGAAACATCAGAGCAATGACTTTATTGCTCTCAGCATTTCTTGGACTGTTGATCCTCCATCTCTGCCAAGATTTTACTGACCTCACAACCAATCGTCTTCATGCATATATGAGAAAGGGTGACATTCAAATAAGACACCCCACCACAAACATCTCCTATGTATACTCCTGGCCAAGATGTCAACAAAACACATCTNCTCACCTTGAAGCAGATTCTCTTCCTGGAATGGATGGAAAGAAACTGCCCAAACGCTCGCTTCCTGCTAAACGGCGATGACGATGTGTTTGCCAACACTGACAACATGGTCGAGTATCTGCAAGGCCTCAAGGATAATGATGGAAGCAAGCACCTCTTTACTGGCAATGTGGTCCAGAATGTGGGGCCCATTAGATCATCATGGAGCAAGTATTTTATCCCAGTTCAAGTACATGAGTCAGAGTCATATCCCCCCTACTGTAGTGGTGGGGGCTTCCTGTTGTCTGGCCATACAGCTTCGGTCATATATAAAATGTCCCAGTCCATTTCCATACTTCCCATTGATGATGTTTACATGGGGATGTGTCTGGCCAAAGCAGGACTTGGCCCTGCTTCCCATATGGGAATGAAAATGGAAGGACTTCACATTCCCTCCAGTACAATGGATGGATATGACCCTTGCTATCATAAAGAAGTTTTACTGGTACACAGATTCCTTCCAGTCCAAATGTATCTCATGTGGCACAGAATAAATGATCCAAATCTGAAATGTGGTGTCTCTGAGAAAAGGCTTTGGCAGAACCAAACGGCAACTTAAAGGGCCTGGTGACACTTTGCTGTCTGCTCCTGCTTTTAGGCTGTGAGTGCATGTATGACCTTCTTTTTTCCATCATGAGAAAAGCTTTAAACTGTTTTTAACCACTTTTTTCTTAACATATTGTGATTATTATATTGTTTATTGTTAGATTGTCATATTTATATTGTGATATATATTTACATGAAAGAGAGAGAGAATTCCCTGTCATGTGAAACATCACACACAAAGGTCAAGGTTCAGTTCAGACCTTCATGTGATATTATGAATTCAGTCTGATATTATGAATACAGCTTGAAGTAAAGCTGAAAAGCTTCAGTTCTGTTTCTGTTGTGATGCAATCTGTCCTCTTTTTGAAATTTCTCTTCTGCAAACAGCCAATAAACTGCATCTTGTGGTCAAGTTGATCATTTACCTACATACTTCTTTTACTGTGGACACACAGCTACTGTGCTTTATATAAAGAGGTACACTGACCAGTTAATCTATTTGGAAGCAAGGGGGCGAAAGAGGTGAGATTTTTTTTCCATCCTCATACCTCACATCCTTGTGGCTTATGTGGTATCTGAGGCGCCCAGATTGGCTGTTAGGAAATGTTACAATTAATGATCAAATTTGAAATCTAATTTGACAGATAGAGGTGAATCCTATAAGACGTTGGCTCTACGTTTAGCACGGTGACGTGGAGCGGAATGCGTCTTTTTCCTGGCTTCACCTGCAGCGTGCTGACGGCGGAGGGCAGTGCGAGTCGCAGGTGAAAGAAGACGTTGAGCTTCGGGGTTGGGTCTTCAGTTTGTGGAGCCAGCACGGCGCTGTGAAACATTCACCGAGTTTGTGGTCTGTGGGTAAGTTAACATCTACACACGACAGCAGCATACGTGAAGGAAAAAGTAACTGAGCAACCAGCTGGAGAAATGAATGCCGACAGGGTGATAAAGACCTTAAAAAGCCATGTTTGAAACGAAGCAGAGGATTTCCAGTTTGGATCAGTCACCAGGGAGTTAACATGAGGTCAATAAGCTCTGGTCGCTCATCTTTTCTTTTTTTTATTATCATTTCTCTGTCATTCAGGCTGCAAGCAGAAGACACGTTTCAGGATAGAGTGGCACTCAGCTAGAGTCATTTTTCTGTGTACCACTAGATAATAATAATAATAATAATAATAATAATAATAATAAAATCGATACTTTGTGAACTAGTATATTACTGCAGAGGACTGTGTAAAAAAATCTGTTTTAAAACGATTAAAACAAATTCTTCATTGCACAAAAACAGCGCAACCTTGTGGGATTTTTTTTTTTTTTTTTGTATTTCACGTGAAAATTAATCGGTGTGTACAAATGATCCTGTACATGATGTCTCGTTACGTAATTCAGTGCAGGTATTGCTGACGCTTCCAAATCCCTCATAAGTAACGTATTTGCTGGGAGTGGGAGGAGGGTCACAGAGGCGCACACAGGGACTTTTTACTATAGCACAAGCATGGACGAGGTGAAGTTGATCATTTACGGTGGAAAAACGGCCGGATCGTATAAGCCGTCAAACCGGTTTTAGGAACAAGGCTGATACTGAACCACAGCTGACAAGCGTAAAAAACCCGGTCCGCCCCCTAAAGACGCGTCGCATCCGGGACCAGGTAAACTATTGTGGCCGTTATATGTAGATTATTTCTTTTAATTAATCTAGACATGCTGTAGGAATACAGGAAATCACTTTATTAGCAGTTTGTTTTTGCGAATATCTCTTACTATTTATTGCGTCCTGTCACCTGCGTCTTTTACTAACAGCTGACAGGGGAGACTGAAATAACAGAAAGAGGAAAAAAAGAGGTGCGTATGCGCCACGGAGACCCGCTGTGCAAGCATCAGAACATGCGGAGGTGTGAGAGGACGTTTTGCACAGGAATGGCTGACACATTGTCGCTTTTTGGAAATAGCAGCCTGAATGAGAGAAATGGAAATTAATTAAAAAAAGAAGAGGTGACTCTGATCCAAACTGTATCTATATACACTATCCCTCACATAATCTACTGTAGGCTGTAGATAGTAACTTATGTACAAGTCAGACAACAACTATTCTCCCACCTCTTTGGGCCCCATTCTGGCGAGTGACACGAAATCCAAAAAACTGCAGTAGTCAGTAAATTACTGACTTACACATTACTGTTAGATGCAGTTTTTTTATTGGCTGCTTGCAGTGACTAGTTGTAGAAATCAGGTCCATCATTCATCCAGTTACCATGA
Organism: Chaetodon trifasciatus; assembly: GCA_037975065.1. Lineage (NCBI taxonomy): Eukaryota > Metazoa > Chordata > Actinopteri > Chaetodontiformes > Chaetodontidae > Chaetodon > Chaetodon trifasciatus. The sequence continues at coordinate 10,524 of JBBMOE010000488.1, forward strand.
TTCAGATTCCAGTATAATATAACATGAACAAGTGACAGTAGAATATGTTTTCCAATAAATAATAAATCAGAAATTAAATTATTGATTCAAGAAATTCTATTTGAACTTGTTGCGTTGCAGATTGTTAATATAAACACTTTCTAATGAAAAATAAGAAGTTGATTGCAGAGTTTTACATTTTTACATATGAAATTACATTATTGGTTTGAAATCAATGCTAAGTGGTCCAGTTAGGTCCAATTTAAGTTGAAAAGAAAAAAAAAGAAAAAAAGAAAACATTGATTATTTGTGTGTTTGTGCACGGCAAATTATTGAGTTTTAGTACTATGAATTATGAGTTCGCAGAACGTACAATTAAAGGTCAGATTGCAAAAAAAAAAAAAAAGAAAAGAAAAAAAAAGCTCCATATTGTCTCTTCCCTCCATTCATCTCTAGCCATGCAGACAGGTTTTGAGATGTGTCTCTGCAAAAACAGTATCAACAGTTTCAACACTATGAACAAGGAAAACTACATTCTTTCCATCTCCATTGTATTGGAGTGGCAGCAGTCATGCACAAAGAAATGAAAACAGTAACACTATGTGACAAAAAGCACTGTTGAGCACGTTAACCCCAGTACCATTTGTTAAGATCATGAAAAGCTTGGTACTGTCTGTGGATTTGTAAGTATTGACACGTTTTGCAAGCATGTTCTTTGCCAAACCAAGAAGTTGTCACTTTAAACCTGCTTCTCCAGCTTAAG
>JBBMOE010000489.1:0-11256 GCA_037975065.1 Chaetodon trifasciatus
ACACACACACACACACACACACACACACACACACACACACACACACAGAGCATTCAATGGGTAGCAGTCCATCAGATGTGGTGTTAGCATGCTGTTATGTGGATATCTGATCACGGCCCTTTGCATCTGCATCTAGCATGTTCACCTGGAGACCCTGACACCTGGAGAGTTATGTTATCTCGATTCTGCCAAGCCTAATATGCAAATTCGGTGGAAAGAGGCAAACAAGGTCGGAGGTCAAGGAAAGCAATGTACCTACAAGACTCGAGGCAAGGGTCACCCGACAATTGGAGATGGCTAAAGGCATCCATAGGCTTGTTTTTGGTATTCTTGCTCACAAGGCTAACATTATTTGTACTGTAAGAAGCTAACTGTTAGCAGTGGAGAAGCTTGCTAGCACTAGCATGGCCACCACAGTCGGTCACTTGGCCCTTATCTTGCACATCGTCCCTGATTGTCTCCTGATGCAACACTGCCGTATGGGCTCTCTGTTTTCCTATGTCTCCTTTGTCGTCTGTAGCTTTTTGACAGGCAGCTTGACAAAGAAGGAGCTGTCAGAGTTTCGTGACCTTTCAGCGTTAATGCAGCCAAAAAAACAAGTGAATTATGAAGAAAAACCTAAAATGCGTGAATCTAGAACAGCTGTGCAGCTATAACCAGTAGCTGACCTAGCATCAGGTTACACTTGACCTGACGTCTTTCCTCAGTTTCTTCTTCCTCTCTTCTCTTCCTCAAGTGAGAAGAATTATAATATAAGGAGACGAAAATGAAGAAAGCAGTTAAGACAACTGAAACACAGTTAATATGTTCTAATCCTGACTTTTTGCACGATTATGTGATCAGAAGGACAGTGTCAAGACGCTGTGTTAAATTCAGTGACAGCTGACTGCAAAGGTCTTTCCTTTAGGGGAAGCCTTTGTTGCCTGTTTGACCAAATCATGCCTCATTACTACTGTAGATGTCATCGTGCTCCTGCAGCTCATCCAGTCATGCAGACACACAGAACATTTCTTGAAGGAGGGTACATGCTGATCTCTCTTGCCCTTAAATGTTTTTTCCCCTTGTTCCTCATAACTGTGCTCCAGTTAATTTCGTGGCATGCAAAACTTCAGAGTTTATCCAAGGAGAAATTTCACAGCATTTCCTTATTTTCTTTTCTGATTAAATGACTGATGGCTTTTACACCTGCAAGTGGAAATAAAAAAAACATTAGCTAGCAATGTCTTAAATTTGAAGCTGCCGTGTGATGAGCCTTTATATATATATATATACATTTATATTTCATCCTAAAGAACAGTTTGTCTCTGCGTTACAGCCGGAGAACCTGCTCCTGGCCAGTAAGATGAAGGGAGCAGCGGTGAAGCTTGCAGACTTTGGTCTGGCCATCGAGGTGCAGGGGGACCAACAGGCATGGTTTGGTAAGAAATTATAATAATTTTAAAGTTTATTCTCTGTATTTATTGCACAGTGTCCACTTTCAGCAGCAGTGTGAGCTTCAGCAAGAAAACCACCATCATGATCTCATAATCAGAGAGAATCCTCTGCATTATGTGTTTGTATTTTCGCAGGTTTTGCGGGAACTCCAGGATATCTGTCCCCAGAGGTGTTGAGGAAGGACCCGTACGGAAAGCCAGTGGACATATGGGCATGTGGTCAGTTAGTCAGATTTCACCTTTTCTGTCCATTTACTTGTTTGTTCACTTATATTCATGAGCGAAATGATGCCTCTGAAACTACGTCTTCGATGCATCTTGTGTTTTATGTGCAGTATGTTCATTTTGTGTGTGTGCCAGGTGTGATCCTGTACATCTTGTTGGTGGGCTACCCTCCGTTCTGGGATGAGGACCAACACAAACTGTACCAACAAATCAAGGCTGGAGCATATGACGTGAGCACTTCTCTCGCATTCTTGTAGTTAACTCATAATATTGAGTCAGTTTTAATAGTTGTGCAGCAGTTGAAGGCCAGCATGGTTGCTGACTGAGGATTTCACTGTGACTGCGTGCTTATTTTTCATAAGGACACGATCGGACACACAAACTAGACAAAACTATTTGCTATTGTTCACACTTTTCTGGGAGTTAGACATCCTCATGACCCCCAGTCTCTGCCCTGGGTGTGCAGGCTTCAGTCTTTAAACCCATTGGGTCCTGTTTGATGGTGAAACTTGCAGCGCTGCCTGCTTTGGCAGAAAAAATGCTGATGAGGCCAGAGAGAGCGAACAAAATCTTTTGTTTTGTGTCGTAAAACAAAAGAAAAGCTGAGGGAAACTACAGAGTAGGTGCATTAATACTATCAGCACAACAACAGACTCGTGTTATTGGCATCCCTCTGCTGCTCTGGGTTTACTGGGAATACTGAAGTGTTGTTTCTAGTTAAAAATAATGTCAAATAAACAAATAATAATGTTATGATTAAAAATAATAAAATTACATACTTTAATTAATTCCAGTCAGTCCTTTTTTTGCTGAACTCTTGATGGATATCAGGCTACCATCAACTAAACTTTTCATGTTTCACTTTTACCGTGAAGGAAACACTTGTTTTACTGATGGAAATGAGTGACTTTGACTAGTTAACAGGGGAAATTAGAAATAAATGCCTGGCTCGCTCCACCACTGAGGTACATAAAGACCATATATTTGATCCTTTCTTTATATAAAAATATCGATTAGCACAGCTTTGGTAAATGCCCTTGTTTCGTGGAGCTCATATTTACGGGCTCATCGCAGGCTGACTGACTGAGCTCCATCTGTGTTCATGAAACCTGAATTCTAACTCACAATCTCAATCATAATTTATATGAATGAGGAAAAACACGCTCCAGATGAGCCCTACAGGACACCTTCAGTTCATGCCTCACATTCTGAAGTCTGTCGCGCAAAGTAATTTAAAAATGTAATTTTAGTTTTTAATTGCTTTCTGCTGTTATTGCCTGATTTTCATCTTGCTGTAGAAAAAGAAGTGAAACACTACGAGAGAGCAACGGGCTTATTTATCAAATGTCATCATCCTCTGGGAGATGGGAATTTATTACCCGTATTCATTTTCATAATTGGAAGCAACCACATCTAATGAATGTACGTATGAGCGTTGATATGAAGTGACTGTGACAAGCACTTTAATAATCTGCACTATCATCACTGTCATGCAGATACCTTGAATCTTGTTTCTTTTCTTCCCGTCAACTGACGCTGAAATGTTTGAAGTAAATGTGTCCCGACAGCTTGCTTTGATTTTTAGCAGTAGCCATGTTTGCTGGCGTTTTGTGCTGCCTGGACTGGAGGGATGAGGGTGGCAGCTTTGGGTAACTGGAGTGAGAGAAGCTACGCTGACGTTGACTAATAAAGGGCTTCTTGCACTGACTGCAGCTTTTTCCTTAAACGCAGTCATTGAATTGATTTTTTAAATTTGTGTGTCATAGCGTTGAAGTAATCCATCGAGGAAAGACATTAATCATTGCACCGTTCCACATGTTATTCATGTTCCAAAGAAAAGAAAAGATAGAAGCAAACAGAGTATAGTAACAATAAAGCAACAGTACTTACACAGTGTTTGTTTCCTGGCCTCCATGCATTGTCCAGATAAGTTCAAAAGTATCTGTTTCACAAGCTGTGTTTCCATCAAGGTGTTTCTAAGCACATTTTGAGCTTGGTGGAAACAGCAAAACTGACACATGTCCAGTCAAATTCCTGCAGACATCTCTCCGTTTTTCTCTCAGGTGCTTAAGGCGACTTGTGATGTTTCTGGTTTTTAAACATTCTTCTTCTTCTACTCTTTTTATTATACCCATGCGTAACGTAGCTTATCCCGCCGACTTGTGACAGAACTACGTTTTGTGCAGCCTAATTTATTCACTCCAAACTGGTTTATGGAAAACACCTAATTCACATTGTCTTGTTCTTTTTCTCAATTTCTCTTAAAATATGATTGACAGTAGATGGAAACTCGGCTACAGAAGGCCAGATTCAATAAGAACACTGAGCTGTAATGTGAGCTGCACTTGCTGTCTGCGTATATTCACTGCCTGGTTTACTAATCATCAAAAATGATGATTGTTAGCATAATTGTTAGTGCATTAGGAAGCATAGGAAATGAAAAAGAGATAAAATGCTATAATAAGACAAATCAAAGATGCACACAATATTCCCAAGGCATTGACCAGGCAAAGAGTGGGAGAGCAGCACATGGAGACGGTGTCGAATGGACATTAATACACTGAAATAAAGTTCAGTAGCAGCCTGGAGTGATTTTACAGTTCATTAATGGTAAAGTTCAAGTGTAATGAACACAAAGAAAAACTCCCCGGCCAGTATTCGTCACCTCATCTGCAGAGGCAGAGAATCCTTTCCCTAAAATTAAAAGACAGTCGCAAATTGGTTGAAAATCAGCAGAAAAAATACAGAACCAACCTGAAACGCGGGCTGCTTCTCTAACCTGCTGCATCTGTTTGCTAAATAAATAAAGCGTTTGTGTTTGCACCTGAAACACAAAATCCTGAGCAACTGCGGCTGATCCAGACACGTGTGTGACTTTAGAAGTATGAGTGCACATGCGTGTTGCCTTAAGTTCTGGCATCAAATGATCAATAAAAGCTTAATGATATATATTCTTAACATCCCTTCTTCTTTATGTCCCTCTTTCAGTTTCCTTCTCCAGAGTGGGACACGGTGACCCCCGAGGCCAAGAATCTGATCAATCAGATGTTAACGATTAACCCTGCCAAAAGGATCACTGCCGACCAGGCCCTGAAGCATCCCTGGGTCTGCGTAAGTCACACTCTTCGTCCTCTTGGGTCTTCACTTCAAATGAAATCTTTTCTGGCTGGTAGAATACTGGTGAAGATGTCCGTGCTATCTTTCTACTTTATGAAGCAGCCATACGATTTCTGAATGGTGGGCCGTTAAGACCAGCAGCTCACACACTCACACCACAGAGGCCCATTATGAAATATGCCATTTTTGGCTCTTTTTTTCAAAGCAGCACAGTCACATCGAGTAGCCTGGTGTTAAAATAATGGACGGCTAAACACAGAGACCTACATCATGTCCTCCTTCAGACTACATGTTAGAGCTTCAGACAGCAGTAAAGGCATAACAGGAGAATGTACTTGTGGAAATATATGGCGGTGATTGGCTGATCATATCCTCTGTGTTACTAGAGAAGCTTTATATTATGGCCATAAATACTACAATACCCATGAGCCTCCATCGCCTCACAGGAACCAATCAGAGCTGCGGAGAATTCAAAACACTGCTGTAAACAAACACACCCATAGATATCGAATGTATCTGAAAATGCGATTAGCTGTTTATAGTCTCACCTAATGTTTTATGCTCACAGGCTTGTTCCTTCAACTTTTTATCAAAGAAGCAGATATTTTCTAAAGCGCTTCTTCATCGTTTTACGGATGATTCGTGCCTTTCCTGTAGATACGCTCCACCTGTGAGTCACCCAGCTCTAGGAAACAGGAGCTCGTGCCCGTTATTTTCATTTATCAGGACTCATTTAGAATCGATTATATAGGAGTGAAAGCAGTGCCGTCCCATCCGCAGCGCACTGATAACGGCGTTACGTCAAAGTTAGATGTATCTGTAATGTTGTTTCCTCTCCTCTACATACAGCAACGCTCCACTGTGGCCTCCATGATGCACCGCCAAGAGACTGTGGAGTGTCTGCGGAAGTTCAACGCCAGGAGGAAACTTAAAGTGAGTGTGGACGCAGTCTCTCACACACCAACACACTCACACACGCACCTAATGCAAACTCATTTAATGCTGATTTTCGTCTCTTTAGGGAGCTATCCTCACAACGATGCTGGTGTCCAGGAACTTTTCAGGTGAGCTTTGGCAGCGATGCTAATCACACATCGCACATCAGGAGACAGCGATTTGATTTGGCCCATAAACTCCAAACCAGCGCCCAGTGCTGTTGATAAGATAGTGAAGCCATGCGAAGAAGCACCTGGATTTAGAGAAACCGACAGAAGACAAGTCTGTTTTATCATTGTATCCATTAATAATGAAGTTTCGTACACTTTGCAGGTGATCACTTTCCCCTCATCTGATCTCTCGTAGAGGCCCGTTGATTCGTGTTGCTGTTCTGCTTTACTTCCTGTCTGCGATCCGTCTTTTCTTTGGCCTCAATCTAGTCCCCTTAACCGCACATTTTGATGCCTCTTCATATTTGCTTGTCAGCTTTGTCTACAGTTTTGATTTCGCACTTCAGGGTCTTGGCTTGGATTTCCTGCTCGTAAGCAGTTTGATCACTGAATACACAGTGCTCTTTTGATTGAACATCCAATTTGTGGGCTAGACGATGGCCTGGTGAGCTAATGCATTAATGCTATTGGCCCTGTTTATATGCTTTCATGTAAGTAAAGCAGCTCCTGTGGATTAGAGCCAGCTACTTTCTACTGGTCAGGATTGATCTGGGATGAAGAAAGCAGACAGGCCAGACCTCTGAATTGCTTTAAACCGTAGGCATGTTTATCAAGTTAATGTCCACAGGAGACACAGGTATTTTGGTGCTGAGAAGATTTCCCGTCTGCTGCCTCACTTCATCCTAATAAAAAGGAGTTAGGTGTCAGAAAAACACTTTCTGGGAACCAGTGTTTTGTCATTCTTGTCTAATGCTCCGAAGTCTATTAAACTTTAAGAAATCCAGAAATTTACAAGGCTGACAGACTTTAGCGAGGCTCTTGTCCCACCTGCGCCTCCACATTGAATCCCTCTCTGTCCAATAGTGGGACGGCAGCACACCAGCCCTGCCGCTACCACCAGCACGGCAGCAATGGCGCAGGAAGGTACGTCTGCTCGAGGGGTTGTCAGGCACTGCCAACTTCGTGCTCAGGCTGTTGGCATGTGGCCTGGGCTGCTTGAACCCCTCCACCTGCTGCCTGCTGCTACTGCTCACTGATGGGCCACTTTTGAATGGTCGTCATTGCACTGGGGCATCTCACACACACACACACACACACACACACACACACACACACACACACAAACACAAACATGCAAATGGAAGCCACAGACGAAGCTCAGCTCTTGACCTTTCAGAGCTGCTGCGTGTGTCGATGCTCTAATGAACAGAGCTCCTCTCCAGGACTGGCTATTTAATTTCCTGTGTCGAGCACAACAGCCATTTAACTGACACCCAGCATGACCCTCTGACCTCCTTCCAACCACCGCATCTGCCACATAGCAAAGCTCTGTTTACACATATCTACATTAACACGACTGGTGCAGGCTGCAAACATTTTCCTCTGCAGTGCAACCATTTTAACCTTTTATATTACAAATATAAATAGACACGGCAGCATTCAACCTCCGCAACACACTCCCAGTTTTGCCTCCTTTGAACTGGTTTGTATCCACAGTGCTCGGCAGATGCCCAGTCGATGCCTGCCTGTGCTCGCTGCAACCTTCCCTCCGCATGGCTCTGGCACTAACAGCCAGCCAAGCATGTGTATGAGCACACAGTACAGCACAGTATGCCAACCTGCATGGGAAGCTGGATAAACCGAATGCACAGTGTCCTTTGTTATCTATATTTCTTTGTCTTCTCACTCCTGCCTGCTCTGTTGTGTTTTTGTGAACAGACTAAACCACAAGACACCTAAAGGCGTCAGTATGCTTCAAGCAAAGTGCTTTTAGGATCGTCAAACAACGTCTGAAACCACGTCCACTCAGACTTTTCTGACTCTGAACTCTGCGAATGACATATGTACATTTTATCACTATCATATAAATGACATTCTGTATAACAGTTTTGCATGTAAGGAAATCCCCACTGCTGGTGGTGTTAGTAGGGTGTTTTAAACACTTTTAAAAGGATTATTCTGGTTGGTTGTACAGGATCCACACTTAAAGTTACCTTGATGAAGTTTAGTCTTAAGGCCCTTTTGGTACCAACAATCTGAAAAGATCGTCCTCTTCCTTTAAACTGTGCTCCGATATCCTCATTGATACAGGTCATTGCGTGGCGTCCCTCTCTGTGACGGCTGGCTTGTAGACGAGTTTGTGTGAAGCATACTGAACCCTTCACAGGTGAATGTCAGTCACATGACGGGGTGAGCTGCTTGCTTAAAAGCGGTTCACACAGGAATTCTGCTTTAATCCATGGTTTAAGTGGATGCAGGTTGTTGATTAAGGATCTCGATTATGATTAAACTCCTTCACTTGATTATTACATCCAGTATAAAGAAAGAGAGGAAAGTGGTTTTGAGCCGGTGTTCAGTGTTGGGAATGAATCCTCAGCTCTTTTTAAAATACAGACTTTGACGTGAATGCTGCATGCCGGACATGTTGCTCAGCCACCGTCATCGCATGAAGCCACCACCTCTGTCAAACTGATGCCTTTTAATGTACAGTAAAAGGTGTTTGTGCCTGGAGTTTGTCACCTTCAGTTTTCAGTTCAGATGTTCAGATGCAGATATTAAATACATCACTGTTCTCTTGCCTTCTTCATCGCCCTCCTTCCTACTTTATAAATGGAAGGTAAGGGAGGATTATCGGACATGACTGACAGAAATATGAGTGTTTAAACTGTGAGAGTGTGTTTATTATTATTTATTTATCTGTGTGTGCATGCGTTTGGACATTTCTATTCAGTTTCCTGTTAAGTTGTGTGTGTTGCTGTCATTTCTATGTAAGTCTGACTATAAGTGTGTGGGCAGGTTTTCAGATGCATGCACGTGATGTTATGTCAGGGGTCGAGGCTGGAAGGCTAACAGACAGCTTCACTGAACATGAACTGGCTGGATTATAGTAGATGGTGTTTGATGGGGGCAAACTACGGTGGCCATAATGGCTCAACATACTGCAACTGAAGAAAACACATGCAAGTGGACACAATTCAGAGAATTGTATGAATGTAGCAAAGACACAACTTCAGGAAGTGTTTCCAGGGGACACTAATAAGTGACGAACACGGCTGATCATTGTCGCTTTGTGACTCATTGAAGTCGGTAGCTGTTGCTGGAAAATGAGCTAAAATCCAGGTTTTTGTGGCGCAGCAAGCGTGGCCTCGCCATGTATGGACGTGTTCGTCACCTTTTAGTGTCCCCTGGAAACAGTTCCTGTTCGTCTGTGCTGCTTTCAGTGTTTCTGTGCTTGGTTGAGTTTTGTCTTAATGTTGTGCATGTGTTGAGCTCTCAGGGCCACCGTAGTTTGACCTGTAGGAACTTTTTTTTTTCTGCCACTTTTCTTAAAGTTGCTCCAGCGTCAGTGGTTCAGTTGACAAGCGTTATGTTTTCTTTGGTGATATGAAATCATTTCAGTGAGGATCACAAACAGGTTGTTTTAGCATATTTCTCCTCCTGGAGGCCTTCAGGAGGGAGGAGGATTGTCTACAGATCAAAACACTGAACCAGGATCAGTTTTTCAGTTATTAGTGGTCCTGCTTAACTGTGCTACCTTAATGACACTGTGCTGAAATTTGTTAGTTTCAAAGACACTTTTTTTTTTTACCTGCTTTTAATTGTTTCAACTGGTACTGGTAACTTATTTGTTGCTTTTCTACAAACAGGAATGAATGTGGATTAAGAAATGTTTAAGAGAAAAAGTAAATGGAAAGAAATTTGATACTTGATCTGATGAAAATTAAAAGTGAAATAAACAGTGCGAAAGCTTTAGTTTAAGATTGCAGTAAATGGAAATAAGAAAGTGAAAATACAAGAAAAGCTTAAAGATATGTTTCTTGATTGTTTTTATTTTATTTTTTATTTTTTGGTACCTCTAAATGTTCAGTCTTCTTACTGTTGATGTTTTGAAATTAGCACGTAAATCTATGGAGGCTAATTTCTGCCAGGAAAACTAGAATAAGTTAAGAATGAGTACTCATGGTCAAGATTATGAGACAGTTATTGGACTTGTTCTCTCATTGTCTTGACCTGCTATCACAGTTTTACCTCACTATCCCACAGACTCTGTAATAAAATCACCATGTGTATTTTTAAAGAACAGTTAGAATGAAAAAGGGTACGTGGCTCCAAAGCTAAGCAATTATAGTTAAATAATAAAAATGTTCCAGAACCTTTAATCGGGTTTCTTGGTTTTAAAAGCTCACTTTTCATTTTCAGTTTCTGGATCATTAATATCAAATTTCCTTTTAAACATTTGACTGATTATCCCCGGGAGGGTTTCAAGTTGCTCTGACCCTAACCCACCTTTACTGGACCGTCTTCTTCTCTAGTTTGTCCCGCCATCTGACTCATCTTTTCTCTTTCTTTCAGCTTGCAAAACCTTACTAAACAAAAAGTCGGACGGTGTGAAGGTAAGTTCTCTGACCCGTGAGGGTGAGTTTCATTGACGTTACGCTTCCTGTCTTACTCTTCCTGTCTTCTTCTTTTGTCTCCCTTTTGGTCTGTCACCCTAACTTCTCTCTATTAACATGTATCTTTTGTATTATGAACACATGGAAAAGCTTTATGTTCTTTAAGTTGGGTTACCTCTGTGCTCTGGGGCTCATTTCTTAGTTTCTCGATTAAATGTGATGTAAATATTTTTGTGGCTCAGTTAAAGGATTGATCTTAAATCTAAAGTAGCTGTTTGATCATGTTCACGATGTAGCAGTTAAAGGTGGGGCACAGGTAATGCAGATTTGAGATTAAAGTGAAAGTAAGGACGATGACAAGGATCAATAGGCCTTTAAAATGCTGTTTGTTTGTCTTTGATTCACAGCGATTTGAGCCACCGTCATGTGTTTTTGTTTTGATCGTCAGTCAGCGTCAATGCATGCAGTGAAGCGCCATGATCAACAAGGGCCAAAATACAATTCCCATGACGTACAGTAACTTAAACAACAACTAAACCCAACATGAAACAAAGTGCACAACCAGTGATTGAGACCTTTCAGCTCCTCTTCTGTCCCTGTAGTGTTTTTGCAGCTGATTGTTTTTTTTCCTTCTGAAGCCCTTTGTCTCATCGTTGTTCCTCTGTAAGCTTGTGCAGCTGTTTTGTTTTTCTCTCTTTCTGGATCAATCTGGCAGCTTCACTTTTTTACTATTTTTGATTAGCTCCTTGTTTCCCGATGACCCCTTATTTTTTTCCTCCTCCTCCTCTCCATTGCTGTCTGTCAGAAAAGGAAGTCCAGCTCGAGTGTTTGTTTGATGGTGAGATCGGCTCCTGTCGTTTTCGTTCATTTCTCATTCTTCGTCTCTCTTCGTCTCTCCGAGTCTTTGTCCCCTCCGGTCCTCCCGTCCCTCCTCTCTGTTTCCTTTGGTTGTTTTTTCTTTTGGGCAGAGATGCTTGAGGC
>JBBMOE010000490.1:0-11250 GCA_037975065.1 Chaetodon trifasciatus
TGTCGTCCCCTCGCGGGGACGACACACACTAAAAACCTTTTGTCCTACCCTAACCCTACCCTAACCCTTATATATGATATATCTATTTATTCATAACCATAGTTGATTTTATACTTACCTGAATGTAAACGTAGTTTTGGTGGGTCTCTTGCTCTTCCTAGTGGACTTTTTTAACCCTTGCAGGTTCATTATTTCATATATGAATAATTAAATATATACATGAATTTATTTATACACATACTTATTAAATACACATTAACAAACATAAAACATGGTTTATACTTACCTTTAATACCAGTTATGTATGGGTGAGTGGATGTATACCTTTATATGTATATATATGCCATATTATGTTGTGGGGATTAAATTGGGGGATATATGGGTGGTGTCTGGGACTGATCCATGTCTGGGGTGATTGGACGGAGCGTGCACGTGCGCGTGTTGTCCCCGCTCCAAAAACCCTTTGTCCTAATCCTGATTCTGATTTTAACTTGTTAATTTTTATTGACATACATATAACTGAAAACAGTACAAACACAATATATTTCTTGTCTGACCTGATCAACTTCATTAATTTTTATAAATATCTGCTTTTTCTGCATGAAAGATGCAACAGCACCTTTCAAACAAGTTGGGACAGGAGCAACAAAAGACTGGGAAAGTTGTGGAATGCTCCAAAAACACCTTTTTGGAACATTCCTCAGGTAAACAGGTTCATTGGTAACAGGTGATAGTATCATGATTGGGTATGAAAGTGGCATCCTCGAAAGCCCCAGTCACTCACCAGCAAGGACGGAGCGAGATTCACCACTTTGTGAACACAAAATTAAATACACAATATTGCTACATGGGCTAAGAAACACTTCAGAAAACCTATATCGGTACACACAGTTCATTAACAAATTATTGCAGTCTGTTTTAATTTTCATTTTACACAGCATCTGAACATTTCTGAATCAGGGTTGTACAAACACTGCCGCCATTTTCCAAGACAACGATGAGTGGTCAGTGCTTTTATAGGTACTGATGTGTTATCTCAAACATAAACTCTGCCAGAGCAGGTTTAGGTGTGCTGTATGTCCACCGCCACCCTGGTAAGAAGTCAACAAACATCATAACCCTGAAAACCCACAGTTAAATCTGAACTTACCTCAATAACCCCAAACCTCCTGTTTTATAGATTTGGCACCTGGGTCACAATAAAAAATGGAAAAAAGAGCATTCGTAAGTAATTCAAGATCTGATCATCTTTATTTTAAGGAAAAGATGAACAGTAGTGCAGCTGTTAGTGCAGTTATTTCAATCTAATCAACAGTATTATCATCATAGTATATTATCATGTCATCCACTTTCACTTAAAAACACTGTGCTGTATATAAAGGACTTCACTTGTTAAGCACGTTTGGCAAGAAATCTGCCATAGATCATGTCGGATGGTCTTGTCTGCAGTTCCATCAACAAGCTGAGAGTTTGACCAAAGCAGATAGAAAAAACAATCCTCTGCACCATGAAATCAATTTTACATTTCTAAATCTCCACTAAATCAACATGCTTCAATCACATTCTAAAACACTGCATGCCACTTTGACAGCATCAACTGTTTCAGATTTGTATTAAGTTGTTTTGTTTTACTTTGCAAAATGTGTAAGATGTGTACCATTCTAATAAAAATATGAGTGATCAGTCACAATACATTTCTTTTATTTTTAATGAGATTCAGATAAACTATAATGCGTCACAGAATGTCTAAAAAGCATCAAACAAAACATCAAGAAAATACTGAGATGGTTCCTGTTCAACAGTTTCCAGACCCTTAGTTCCTAAAACTGTGTACTGCCCCCTTTAGCATCGATGATGGTTTGCGGTCTTTAGTGACAGATGTGGATGAGGTCCTTTATTTTCTCAGCTGGTATTCTCCTTGGCAAAAAGTTCACAGGTCCCAAAAATTCTTGGGTTGTCTTGAGTGAACTTCACTTTCTCCCCAAAGTGGCACAATGATGTTGAGGTCAGGAGACCACGATGGCCACTCCATAACCTTCACTTTTTCCTGTTGTAACCACTGAAAGGTCCGTCGGCATTGTGTTTTGGATTATTATCATGTTGGACAGTTAAAGTGCGTCCCCTGCGCAGTTTCCACGCTGATGAATGCCATTTGTCCTCCAATATATTCTCTCAACATGCTGCATTCAGTCCATCTGACTGAAATCCTTGAGCCACTGTAGCTCATATACTCCAAACATATCAAAGCTCCACCGCCATGCTTCACAGAGGGAACAGTGTACTTTCATCAAAGGCCTTGTTGGCTCCTCTCCAAACATTTTATGTTTATGGTTGTGACCATTAATTTCAGTTTTGCTCAGTTTTTGTGTCTGAAACCTTTGTTGGGCTACCTGACTGTGTGTTGGTATCTCTTCATATATTTTAACGTCCTTTTCCTGATTTCTAAAGTTCAAATACTTTTTCTCATTAGTGCTTTGACAGTTCTTATGCTTCGCCCATAGCTTGATATCCAACAAAGTCATTGCAACCCTGGATGACACATGCAGGGGTCTCTCAAGAACTAAGAAACTCAGTGACTATTTATATACACACACTAATTACAATCAAATATGTTTCAAGTGTGGAAACTCATCCTTAATAGCAATTTCAACCTGTGTGTATATTATCAGGCCAAACATTACAGAGTATGTAAACTGTTGATCAAGGCCATTTTGTTGATTTTCTCATTTAAAAAAGAGCAGACTATTGTGTTATACTGAATGGCATCATCTGACCACTATCCTTAAATAAATGTATATATTAATAGTTCTTTGAAAAAAAGGCCAATAATGTCACAAATTTTCCAAGGGTTATACAAAATTACGAGCACAACTATGTGTGTGTACGTGTGCGTGTATGTACACCACACACACACACACACACACACACATACTGGTTTACATGCTTGGTGGGGACGAAGTTTTTAAATATCACTTGTGGGGACCACCCTTTCTAGAGGCTCTACAGGTCTGAAAAAAATTAGGTGAAATAGCCATTGCTTAGTCAGCCTATACACACCTTCAAATCTTTGAAATGATGAAGTACTGGTCCCCCCCCCACTTATGGGGACTTCCGGAAAAACGAATAAACATGCTTTCAAGGGACCTCGTCTTCATAATTTATGCATAATTTGCATACTTCACACAGATACTCATGTCATACTGGGGACCTCTTTTCACATTTACATTTTACAATAATGTAGTTCTTTATGAAGTACATTCTGAGTTAATAACATTCAAAGTATAGTTGTATGTGATACGGGTCTGATTTTGGTAACCTTAGATCAGGCATGTCAAACTCATTCCACAAAGGGCCGTGTGGCTGCAGGTTTTTCCTCAAACCAATCAAGAGCATGCAGTCTGACCAGTCAGCTGTCTGAAGACTGAGATCAGCTAATGAAATGAGTCAAGTCTGGTGTGCTGCTGCTTGGTTGGAAAGAAAATCTTCAGCCACTCGGCCCTTTGTGGAATGAGTTTGACACCTGTGCCTTAGATGTTCATAGATTTTGGATGGTTGGGTCAAATGCGGAGAAATAATTTCACGAAGCATGGCGTGTGCATTTGTGCATGATGTTGTGTGTGATAAAATAAAGTATGTTTCTTTTTCTTCTTCTCTGACTCATTCATCTGCTTCTTAAGCCAGGATTCACTGACCACCGAAACCTAAATTCATTAATGATGTGAGACACAGAACCTAGTCTGTGTTAGGCCTTTTCACAACACAACAATACATTTACTGTGTTTGTAGATTAACTGACTGGTGATTCTATACATGCAGTTTTTATGTCACAATGACCAGTGGAGTTCTGGCTCTCTCCCCATTAATTTAGATAAAGATCTGATCGTGTTAGCCTGAAAGAACAGCAGCCTCAGTAGTAATATCACCCCAATAAAGTTAGTAATTTTTCAAATAAATTACATTTCCTTGCAGATAATCAATTCATTAGATAAACTCCGAGAAGTCAAGCTGATCTGAGCTGCACAACTGAACTTCAATGAATGCAGGTAATAAATGTTACAGCAAATGTTAATACAAAATGTTTAATGATGCAAAACAAACAAAAACATAAAACTAAAGATTCACAAAAAAGTGCATTTGTGATTTTATTGTGTTCTCAAATCCTAAAACAAATTATTAGAACAGTTATTGAACAATGAGTGACTGCTTTCTTTGGCACCTCTGTCCATGCTACCTTTAACATCTCTGTATGGAGATGGATGGAAGGATTTTTGGCATCCTAATCAAAAACTGAAAGTTACAATCCAAATGAAATCAGGAAAGCATCCAAATAAATTTTAAATGATAATGAAATAGTCACAGAGGTTTCTAAAAAAGAATAAAAAAATGTAAAAAAAAATATTGTGCTGACTAAGTGGCACTGACACCCATCTTTGAACATGTGATGGGGGAAATAACACTTCTGTGATGTCACAAAAACTCTTTGCAATTTAAAGAACTACTTGCCAGAATGAAAAATGTACCAACCAATGTTTTCAACTAGACTCAATCAGACTTTAGAAAGAAAAAAAACCTTCAGCATCAAACTTGTCATTGTATTATCCATACTATTAACTCTGCAATTTCCTTTTGAAGGCTGTTATGCGGTTGTAAACATAAAATTTCAAGTTCTGCCAGTCTCGGCCCTTGAGAGCTTCAGGTTCAGCCCTTAAACATTTCTCACAATCTCCCTTTGATGGTACAATACAAGACCGGATAAATCGGCTCATTTGCCTTTCTACTGCCTTGACTTCTGCTGGCTGCCAGGGTTTTCTTTTCAGTGGAGCTTTACCTATAAGTGAGGAGAAAAACAAATGTTTCAATAACAGTTTAAGGGAGGAACTACAGTTCCTTAAAGTTGTAAAAAAAAGTGTAAAAAGTGCAAACATTTTCACCTTTGGACGAATGTCTCACAGCAGTGACTCCACAAGATGCTCCATCCTCTTCTGATGACTGTTTCCGTTTCTTGTATGTTGGAGGAATGCCATCCCCCACAGTAGCTGCAACACCTTCCTCTGCTGATGGTTTTATTAAATAAAGAAACACATAATGTCTTTGATAAGACATCTGCCTCAAATGTGCTATGAAATTTCTTGAAATTCTATGAAATTGCACTTACAATCAACGAAAAAGTGCATTAAACAATCCAAGTTTTCAAATTCTATATTGTTCTTTATTTGAAGTTACATCTAAACATTTAACAACTAATGACTGATCATTTTTTGAGGTCCTTCCATCTTCACTGTCAGAGTTGCATCCAAAATTTACCTGACAGAAGTCTCTTTCTCTCATTTTTTAGCACGTCAGTTGAATGATGTTTATTTGACAGTATCACTTAATATATTTATTCACCCATCAACACTGCAATGATTAGTCTATTAACAGGGATTCCAACAAGCCCTCATTTAAGCATAAGTAAGCCATGCTGTTTCCTATATAGACATATACAAGTAGACACCACACTGAAGGCTAAAGCTCCTTACTGCAATACATCAATATCATGACCATATTGAACAGGACAGACTGACCTGTAAACCAAAACAAGTTCATGACGGATATGGTAGGAATCTTCTAAAGGTACTAATACTACCCCCCCAACCCCACCACCACCACCCACCCAAACAAAAGTGTAAAAAGTGCAAACATTTTCACCTTTGGACGAATGTCTCACAGCAGTGACTCCAGAAGATGCTCCATCCTCTTCTGATGACTGTTTCCGTTTCTTGTGTGTTGGAGGAATGCCATCCCACACAGTAGCTACAACATTTTCCTCTGCTGATGGTTTTATTAAATACAAAAATACATTATGTCTTCGATAAGACATCTGCTTCAAATGTGCTATGAAATTTCTGTTCATAAAAACCAAAACAAAAATGTGTCATTTGTTGTTGCAGAAATGCTTTCAATCACAAAAAAAATTCAGTGCATTAAACAATTTAACTTTTAAAAATTCTGTATTTATTTTTTTATTTGCAGTTACATTTGAACATAAAGTGAGGCTGCTGAAGGTCTGAAGGATTGACAGTAACACTATCTTGTAATCGGGACCCAGCCGGGTGCAGCCCGAACGAGTGACATGGGCCCGCCTTCCCGTAGGCCCACCACCCGCAGGAAGGTTCAGAAGGGGCCGGTGCTTTGTGGTATGGGTGGCAGTCGTGGGCGGGGGCCCCGACGACCCAAACCCTGGACGACGACTCTGGCTATGGGGACATGGAATGTCACCTCGCTGGGGGGGAAAGAGCCTGAGCTAGTGAGTGAGGTTGAGCGGTACCGGCTAGAGATAGTCGGGCTCACCTCTACGCGCAGTCTGGGCTCTGGAACCCAACTCCTTGAGAGAGGCTGGACTCTTCTACTCTGGAGTTGCACGCGGTGAGAGGCGGCGAGTTGGTGTGGGCTTGCTTATAGCCCCCCAGCTCAGCCACCATGTGTTGGAGTTCTCCCTGCTGAGTGAGAGGGTCGCTTCCCTGCGCCTTCGGGTCGGAGATAGGTCTCTCACTATTGTTTCGGCTTACGGGCCGAACAGCAGTGTAGAGTACCCGGCCTTCTTGGAGTCTCTGGGAGGGGTACTGGAAAGTGCTCCAACCGGAGACTCCATTGTTCTGCTGGGGGACTTCAATGCTCACGTGGGCAGCAACAGAGATACCTGGAGGTGTGTGATTGGGAGGAACGGCCTCCCCGATCTGAACCCGAGTGGTGTTCTGTTACTGGATTTCTGTGCTAGTCACAGTTTGTCCATAACGAACACCATGTTCAGGCATAAGGGTGTCCATCAGTGCACGTGGCACCAGGACACCTTAGGCCGGAGGTCAATGATTGACTTTGTAGTCGTATCATCTGATCTTCGGCGGTATGTCTTGGACACTCAGGTAAAGAGAGGGGCTGAGCTGTCAACTGATCACCACCTGGTGGTGAGTTGGATCCGCTGGCAGGGGAGGAAGCGGGACAGGCTTGGCAGACCCAAACGTACTGTGAGGGTCTGTTGGGAACATCTGGCTGAACCCGCTGTCAGGGAGGTCTTCAACTCCCGCCTCCGGGAGAGCTTCGACCAGATTCCGAGGGAGGTTGGAGACATTGAGTCTGAATGGACCATGTTCTCCACCTCCATTGTTGACGCAGCTATCCGTAGCTGTGCCCGTAAAGTTGCCGGTGCCTGTCGTGGCGGCAACCCCCAAACCCGGTGGTGGACACTGGAAGTAAGGGATGCTGTCAAGCTGAAGAAGGAGTCCTTTCGGGCCTTGTTGGCTCATAGGACTCCTGATAGTCGAACCCCGGATTCAGGAGGAACAATGCGGTTTTCGTCCCGGCCGTGGAACACTGGACCAGCTCTATACCCTCCACAGGGTGCTTGAGGGTTCATGGGAGTTTGCCCAACCAGTCCACATGTGTTTTGTGGACTTGGATAAGGCATTCGACCGTGTCCCTCGTGTCATTCTGTGGGAGGTGCTCCGGGAGTATGGGGTTGGAGGCCCTCTGTTGAGGGCTGTACAGTCCCTGTACAACCGGAGCAGGAGCTTGGTCCGCATTGCCGGCAGTAAGTTGGACCTTTTCCCGGTGCACGTTGAACTCCGGCAGGGCTGCCCTTTGTCACCGGTTCTGTTCATTATTTTTATGGACAGAATTTCTAGGCGCAGGCAGGGGCCGGAGGTGGTTCAGTTTGGGAGCCGGCAGATTTCGTCTCTGCTTTTTGCAGATGATGTTGTCTTGTTGGCTTCCTCGAGCCAGGACCTTCAGCGTGCACTGGGGCGGTTCGCAGCCGAGTGTGAAGCAGCTGGGATGAGAGTCAGCACCTCCAAGTCCGAGGCCATGGTTCTCGACCAGAAAAAGGTGGCTTGCTCCCTCCAGGTTGGGGGAGAGTTCCTGCCTCAAGTGGAGGAGTTTAAGTATCTTGGGATCCTGTTCACGAGTGAGGGAAGGATGGAGCGTGAGATTGACAGGCGGATCGGTGCAGCGGCAGCAGTAATGCGGTCGCTGTACCGGTCTGTCGTGGTGAAGAAGGAGCTGAGCCGAAAGGCGAAGCTCTCGATTTACCGGTCAATCTACGTTCCTACCCTCACCTATGGTCATGAACTTTGGGTCATGACCGAAAGAATGAGGTCCCGGATACAAGCGGCTGAAATGAGTTTCCTCTGCTCCCCCCGCGACCCGGCCCCAGATGAAGCGGGAGACAATGGATGGATGGATGGATGGAACTATCTTGTAATATAACACTTCAAAGATGCTGCAGTGACTACACTAGTATGAAACTGCAGTACCTATGAAGGAAATGTAACCTAAACACTTTTGACATTAAATCACTGAAACATACCATCAACAGGAGATGAACCGTTTCTATTCTCTCCACACCCATCTTCCTCATCACTTCCTCCCACGTTTTCTGCAGGCAAAATAACAAATCTTAACATTATGGTCAAAAAAGAGAGAAAATAATTAAATAAAGACAGTAGAACAAAGTAAAATAAAAACCAAACATACCATTTGGATCTATTGTGATTTCATCCAAGTTCTTGCCATGAAACTCAGACAATCTTCCTTGCTCAAGTGCCATTAGAACTTTACTGATCTTGGCAAGTTGCAGGGTCTTCTCAGGGAGTCGATAGAACTCACGATGGATTCTAATGTCATGACCAAGAAAGTTGGCCAACTGGTCCATCTCCGTGTCTGTCATGTTTAACACTGTTGACAAAGTCGCAGCATGCTTTCGCAGTTTGGTTGATGTCAGTGCTTTGGGACACTTTGCACCACATGCCTTTGCGAAACCTCGGATGCAGTCTGAACCACGGAGATGTGACATGGCTCCAGGTCTTGCAAACATGTAATCATTGTCTTTAAGAACCCCACAAGCCTCTCTCTGTTTAACAAGGAGTTCCAAAGCACAGAGCATTTTTGGAGTCAGAAGAATTGGAACTGGTCTGCCTCGCTTTCCTCTGGTGACAATCCTTGAGAAATGTCTGCAGAGCTTTTTCTCCACTTCAGACAGCGCCCAGTCCAAATCCTCATGGGGATCAGATGTGTCCCTTGACAAAAATGCCGATAGAGGCATGCTTGCCACCTCTCCTTCCCTGCGTCGGTTAAATAAAATGGTCTGTGTTAAACACACCTTTGCCAGGTCTGTCCAGGCTTTTGTGGAAGGACTTTCAGATAGTGCACTGCTGCAGTCATCTTGCATTTTAGAGAGAAACTGGTGCATTTTCTCCACATCCTCGGTAAAGGGCATTAAAGTGGGTGCATTCCACTTTGCTTCAACGATATTCCTTAGTGCTGCTGCAGAAACCATTGCATTCCACTTTTCATTGTGCACTTCTTGGAATTCAGAAGCATGCTTTACAAGCTCTTGGTTGTTGGAAATGAGTCCCTGAGCTTTTAAGAGCTTGCTGACTTTTACCAAAGAATTCCCAAGTTTAGTTGCCAATGATGGAATGGCAAATGTGCTGGTGCTGCTGTCATAGCTGCATGTAATCTTGACAGCTTTGACCATCTCGAGATAATTCTTAGGATTAATGAAATCCTCCATGTTTTTTAACTTGGTGTGTTTCCTGGCATTGTCCAGCAGTCGTCCCAGTTCACGCATTTTTTCTCGGGTGCACTGTTGGCTTTTTGCAGTCAGTCCACCTTTGTTGAGCAAGTGCTGCCCAAACTCAATGATGACCTTGTCATTCTTTATTACTTCAGTCACAGGATCGGGATTCATGGCACTGACTACTTTCCACAGCTGACTGCTCATATGTGATGGCACAGGCCCAGTGTATGAACACAAAGCCTGAACACGGTTCTTTCCAGGTTTTGGGTTGACTGATCCAGGTTTGAGTTTACAAATTCGTACATGGCGCCACAGAACTTTTCTTGTAAAAAGTCCTTGGCAGTATGCACAGTGCATGAAATCCCTCCCCTCTACTTCTTGTGGTGGCCGCTTTGTTGGAATAAGTTGCCCCTTCCCCGACTCCATTACAGTGGCATTATGAGCATAGTTGCCTCTGTTACGAATATAATCTAGCTGATTTTTTCTCTCTTTGGAACCTTTAGGAAAGCTAAAAGCTCTTGCTACATCCACTTTATTAAGGTGTGCACTTTCGAGATGTCTTGCCATTTTGGCATATGGTTTACTGCAATACATACAATAGTGTCTCTTATCGTAGACTCTATTGCCATTTTTTTTTCGGCTGGCACCAACCACTACACTGTCAGTGGTGTCCTGGCTTGGGCTGGGTTCTTCCTCTACAGTTACATCAAATGCAACGCAGTCAATATTTAATCCGGGTGTTGTAGTGTCACATGCGGTGGGACTCTCTGAGTCAGGGTCACTTAATACATCATCAAGAAATTGGCGTTTTTGTTGTTTGAGGTGAAGGCTGGCATCACTGTCCTCGGTGTCCGGGTTGGTATCCGGAATATATTCATCTTCATCTCCACTGACGGACGTGGTGTCATAGAGTTCGGAGTCTTCCAGAGATGTGTCTTTTATCTAAAAATAAATAAATGACGTCACTTAAGCATAGACAATTTAAACTAAAAACAACCACAGTAAATAATGTACTGAATAAAAGATTGTGGGAAAATTTCTATGAAATTCATCAAGCCACTTAATTGAGAACTTACTATAATGCTTTTTGTCCGTCTAAGTCTTGGTAAATATTCCTCATTTTCAGTTTGGAAATCCCCGCAAGCCTGTAAAGAGAAGTAAGATCAAAAGAAATTATACTGAATAAAAGGACAAATGTAGTAAAAACAATAATTGGTAAGGTTGAGTTGACATTTACATTTTAAAATAGAAAGGATGACACTTTTTGTTTACAAAGTATATGTATTGAAACTAGTATTCTCTGAGACTGTGACTTAAAATGTGTTTAGGAGTGATGTCAACAGTTACTGAAAAAAATCAACGGTCAAAAAACAGGAAAATATTGTATTTTTGAAACACTAGGGATGTGCCTGGTTTCTTTAAAAGAAAAAGTAAACATTATTAAACAGACCTGAAATGACAAAAACTTTGAGGAAATATTGGAACAGTAAAAAAAGAAGTTGCAAATGGAGATGACTACATTTATTCAAGTAGACTAATACATGATCTTAAAAACTCATCTCTAAATGTAAACACATGCTAACACAGCTGAAA
This sequence comes from Chaetodon trifasciatus, assembly GCA_037975065.1. Classification (NCBI taxonomy): domain Eukaryota; kingdom Metazoa; phylum Chordata; class Actinopteri; order Chaetodontiformes; family Chaetodontidae; genus Chaetodon; species Chaetodon trifasciatus. Next base: position 11,147 of record JBBMOE010000490.1, read on the forward strand.
CATCACCAAATTCTACTGCCATATTTCCTACTGATGTGTTAACCTGTGTCAACTGACTCTGTTGCCTCTTAGATACATTAGATCAAACTGTCTGGTAAACCTGA
>JBBMOE010000491.1:0-11237 GCA_037975065.1 Chaetodon trifasciatus
ACACACACACACACACACACACACACACACACACACACACACACACAGAGCATTCAATGGGTAGCAGTCCATCAGATGTGGTGTTAGCATGCTGTTATGTGGATATCTGATCACGGCCCTTTGCATCTGCATCTAGCATGTTCACCTGGAGACCCTGACACCTGGAGAGTTATGTTATCTCGATTCTGCCAAGCCTAATATGCAAATTCGGTGGAAAGAGGCAAACAAGGTCGGAGGTCAAGGAAAGCAATGTACCTACAAGACTCGAGGCAAGGGTCACCCGACAATTGGAGATGGCTAAAGGCATCCATAGGCTTGTTTTTGGTATTCTTGCTCACAAGGCTAACATTATTTGTACTGTAAGAAGCTAACTGTTAGCAGTGGAGAAGCTTGCTAGCACTAGCATGGCCACCACAGTCGGTCACTTGGCCCTTATCTTGCACATCGTCCCCGATTGTCTCCTGATGCAACACTGCCGTATGGGCTCTCTGTTTTCCTATGTCTCCTTTGTCGTCTGTAGCTTTTTGACAGGCAGCTTGACAAAGAAGGAGCTGTCAGAGTTTCGTGACCTTTCAGCGTTAATGCAGCCAAAAAAACAAGTGAATTATGAAGAAAAACCTAAAATGCGTGAATCTAGAACAGCTGTGCAGCTATAACCAGTAGCTGACCTAGCATCAGGTTACACTTGACCTGACGTCTTTCCTCAGTTTCTTCTTCCTCTCTTCTCTTCCTCAAGTGAGAAGAATTATAATATAAGGAGACGAAAATGAAGAAAGCAGTTAAGACAACTGAAACACAGTTAATATGTTCTAATCCTGACTTTTTGCACGATTATGTGATCAGAAGGACAGTGTCAAGACGCTGTGTTAAATTCAGTGACAGCTGACTGCAAAGGTCTTTCCTTTAGGGGAAGCCTTTGTTGCCTGTTTGACCAAATCATGCCTCATTACTACTGTAGATGTCATCGTGCTCCTGCAGCTCATCCAGTCATGCAGACACACAGAACATTTCTTGAAGGAGGGTACATGCTGATCTCTCTTGCCCTTAAATGTTTTTTCCCCTTGTTCCTCATAACTGTGCTCCAGTTAATTTCGTGGCATGCAAAACTTCAGAGTTTATCCAAGGAGAAATTTCACAGCATTTCCTTATTTTCTTTTCTGATTAAATGACTGATGGCTTTTACACCTGCAAGTGGAAATAAAAAAAACATTAGCTAGCAATGTCTTAAATTTGAAGCTGCCGTGTGATGAGCCTTTATATATATATATATACATTTATATTTCATCCTAAAGAACAGTTTGTCTCTGCGTTACAGCCGGAGAACCTGCTCCTGGCCAGTAAGATGAAGGGAGCAGCGGTGAAGCTTGCAGACTTTGGTCTGGCCATCGAGGTGCAGGGGGACCAACAGGCATGGTTTGGTAAGAAATTATAATAATTTTAAAGTTTATTCTCTGTATTTATTGCACAGTGTCCACTTTCAGCAGCAGTGTGAGCTTCAGCAAGAAAACTACCATCATGATCTCATAATCAGAGAGAATCCTCTGCATTATGTGTTTGTATTTTCGCAGGTTTTGCGGGAACTCCAGGATATCTGTCCCCAGAGGTGTTGAGGAAGGACCCGTACGGAAAGCCAGTGGACATATGGGCATGTGGTCAGTTAGTCAGATTTCACCTTTTCTGTCCATTTACTTGTTTGTTCACTTATATTCATGAGCGAAATGATGCCTCTGAAACTACGTCTTCGATGCATCTTGTGTTTTATGTGCAGTATGTTCATTTTGTGTGTGTGCCAGGTGTGATCCTGTACATCTTGTTGGTGGGCTACCCTCCGTTCTGGGATGAGGACCAACACAAACTGTACCAACAAATCAAGGCTGGAGCATATGACGTGAGCACTTCTCTCGCATTCTTGTAGTTAACTCATAATATTGAGTCAGTTTTAATAGTTGTGCAGCAGTTGAAGGCCAGCATGGTTGCTGACTGAGGATTTCACTGTGACTGCGTGCTTATTTTTCATAAGGACACGATCGGACACACAAACTAGACAAAACTATTTGCTATTGTTCACACTTTTCTGGGAGTTAGACATCCTCATGACCCCCAGTCTCTGCCCTGGGCGTGCAGGCTTCAGTCTTTAAACCCATTGGGTCCTGTTTGATGGTGAAACTTGCACCGCTGCCTGCTTTGGCAGAAAAAATGCTGATGAGGCCAGAGAGAGCGAACAAAATCTTTTGTTTTGTGTCGTAAAACAAAAGAAAAGCTGAGGGAAACTACAGAGTAGGTGCATTAATACTATCAGTACAACAACAGACTCGTATTATCGGCATCCCTCTGCTGCTCTGGGTTTACTGGGAATACTGAAGTGTTGTTTCTAGTTAAAAATAATGTCAAATAAACAAATAATAATGTTATGATTAAAAATAATAAAATTACATACTTTAATTAATTCCAGTCAGTCCTTTTTTTGCTGAACTCTTGATGGATATCAGGCTACCATCAACTAAACTTTTCATGTTTCACTTTTACCGTGAAGGAAACACTTGTTTTACTGATGGAAATGAGTGACTTTGACTAGTTAACAGGGGAAATTAGAAATAAATGCCTGGCTCGCTCCACCACTGAGGTACATAAAGACCATAAATTTGATCCTTTCTTTATATAAAAATATCGATTAGCACAGCTTTGGTAAATGCACTTGTTTCGTGGAGCTCATATTTACGGGCTCATCGCAGGCTGACTGACTGAGCTCCATCTGTGTTCATGAAACCTGAATTCTAACTCACAATCTCAATCATAATTTATGTGAATGAGGAGAAACACGCTCCAGATGAGCCCTACAGGACACCTTCAGTTCATGCCTCACACTCTGAAGTCTGTCGCGCAAAGTAATTTAAAAATGTAATTTTAGTTTTTAATTGCTTTCTGCTGTTATTGCCTGATTTTCATCTTGCTGTAGAAAAAGAAGTGAAACACTACGAGAGAGCAACGGGCTTATTTATCAAATGTCATCATCCTCTGGGAGATGGGAATTTATTACCCGTATTCATTTTCATAATTGGAAGCAACCACATCTAATGAATGTACGTATGAGCGTTGATATGAAGTGACTGTGACAAGCACTTTAATAATCTGCACTATCATCACTGTCATGCAGATACCTTGAATCTTGTTTCTTTTCTTCCCGTCAACTGACGCTGAAATGTTTGAAGTAAATGTGTCCCGACAGCTTGCTTTGATTTTTAGCAGTAGCCATGTTTGCTGGCGTTTTGTGCTGCCTGGACTGGAGGGATGAGGGTGGCAGCTTTGGGTAACTGGAGTGAGAGAAGCTACGCTGACGTTGACTAATAAAGGGCTTCTCGCACTGACTGCAGCTTTTTCCTTAAACACAGTCATTGAATTGATTTTTTAAATTTTTGTGTCATAGCGTTGAAGTAATCCATCGAGGAAAGACATTAATCATTGCACCGTTCCACATGTTATTCATGTTCCAAAGAAAAGAAAAGATAGAAGCAAACAGAGTATAGTAACAATAAAGCAACAGTACTTACACAGTGTTTGTTTCCTGGCCTCCATGCATTGTCCAGATAAGTTCAAAAGTATCTGTTTCACAAGCTGTGTTTCCAGCAAGGTGTTTCTAAGCACATTTTGAGCTTGGTGGAAACAGCAAAACTGACACATGTCCAGTCAAATTCCTGCAGACATCTCTCCGTTTTTCTCTCAGGTGCTTAAGGCGACTTGTGATGTTTCTGGTTTTTAAACATTCTTCTTCTTCTACTCTTTTTATTATACCCATGCGTAACGTAGCTTATCCCACCGACTTGTGACAAAACTACGTTTTGTGCAGCCTAATTTATTCACTCCAAACTGGTTTATGGAAAACACCTAATTCACATTGTCTTGTTCTTTTTCTAAATTTCTCTTAAAATATGATTGACAGTAGATGGAAACTCGGCTACAGAAGGCCAGATTCAATAAGAACACTGAGCTGTAATGTGAGCTGCACTTGCTGTCTGCGTATATTCACTGCCTGGTTTACTAATCATCAAAAATGATGATTGTTAGCATAATTGTTAGTGCATTAGGAAGCATAGGAAATGAAAAAGAGATAAAATGCTATAATAAGACAAATCAAAGATGCACACAAAATTCCCAAGACATTGACCAGGCAAAGAGTGGGAGAGCAGCACATGGAGACGGTGTCGAATGGACATTAATACACTGAAATAAAGTTCAGTAGCAGCCTGGAGTGATTTTACAGTTCATTAATGGTGAAGTTCAAGTGTAATGAACACAAAGAAAAACTCCCCGGCCAGTATTCGTCACCTCGTCTGCAGAGGCAGAGAATCCTTTCCCTAAAATTAAAAGACAGTCGCAAATTGGTTGAAAATCAGCAGAAAAAATACAGAACCAACCTGAAACGCGGGCTGCTTCTCTAACCTGCTGCATCTGTTTGCTCAATAAATAAAGCGTTTGTGTTTGCACCTGAAACACAAAATCCTGAGCAACTGCGGCTGATCCAGACACGTGTGTGACTTTAGAAGTATGAGTGCACATGTGTGTTGCCTTAAGTTCTGGCATCAAATGATCAATAAAAGCTTAATGATATATATTCTTAACATCCCTTCTTCTTTATGTCCCTCTTTCAGTTTCCTTCTCCAGAGTGGGACACGGTGACCCCCGAGGCCAAGAATCTGATCAATCAGATGTTAACGATTAATCCTGCCAAAAGGATCACTGCCGACCAGGCCCTGAAGCATCCCTGGGTCTGCGTAAGTCACACTCTTTGTCCTCTTGGGTCTTCACTTCAAATGAAATCTTTTCTGGCTGGTAGAATACTGGTGAAGATGTCCGTGCTATCTTTCTACTTTATGAAGCAGCCATACGATTTCTGAATGGTGGGCCGTTAAGACCAGCAGCTCACACACTCACACCACAGAGGCCCATTATGAAATATGCCATTTTTGGCTCTGCTTTTCAAAGCAGCACAGTCACATCGAGTAGCCTGGTGTTAAAATAATGGACGGCTAAACACAGAGACCTACATCATGTCCTCCTTCAGACTACATGTAAGAGCTTCAGACAGCAGTAAAGGCATAACAGGAGAATGTACTTGTGGAAATATATGGCAGTGATTGGCTGAGCATATCCTCTGTGTTACTAGAGAAGCTTTATATTATGGCCATAAATACTACAATACCCATGAGCCTCCATCGCCTCACAGGAACTAATCAGAGCTGCGGAGAATTCAAAACACTGCTGTAAACAAACACACCCATAGATATCGAATGTATCTGAAAATGCGATTAGCTGTTTATAGTCTCACCTAATGTTTTATGCTCACAGGCTTGTTCCTTCAACTTTTTATCAAAGAAGCAGATATTTTCTAAAGCGCTTCTTCATCGTTTTACGGATGATTCGTGCCTTTCCTGTAGATACGCTCCACCTGTGAGTCACCCAGCTCTAGGAAACAGGAGCTCGTGCCCGTTATTTTCATTTATCAGGACTCATTTAGAATCGATTATATAGGAGTGAAAGCGGTGCCGTCCCATCCGCAGCGCACTGATAACGGCGTTACGTCAGTTAGATGTATCTGTAATGTTGTTTCCTCTCCTCTACATACAGCAACGCTCCACTGTGGCCTCCATGATGCACCGCCAAGAGACTGTGGAGTGTCTGCGGAAGTTCAACGCCAGGAGGAAACTTAAAGTGAGTGTGGACGCAGTCTCTCACACACCAACACACTCACACACGCACCTAATGCAAACTCATTTAATGCTGATTTTCGTCTCTTTAGGGAGCTATCCTCACAACGATGCTGGTGTCCAGGAACTTTTCAGGTGAGCTTTGGCAGCGATGCTAATCACACATCGCACATCAGGAGACAGCGATTTGATTTGGCCCATAAACTCCAAACCAGCGCCCAGTGCTGTTGATAAGATAGTGAAGCCATGCGAAGAAGCACCTGGATTTAGAGAAACCGACAGAAGACAAGTCTGTTTTATCATTGTATCCATTAATAATGAAGTTTCGTACACTTTGCAGGTGATCACTTTCCCCTCATCTGATCTCTCGTAGAGGCCCGTTGATTCGTGTTGCTGTTCTGCTTTACTTCCTGTCTGCGATCCGTCTTTTCTTTGGCCTCAATCTAGTCCCCTTAACCGCACATTTTGATGCCTCTTCATATTTGCTTGTCAGCTTTGTCTACAGTTTTGATTTCGCACTTCAGGGTCTTGGCTTGGATTTCCTGCTCGTAAGCAGTTTGATCACTGAATACACAGTGCTCTTTTGATTGAACATCCAATTTGTGGGCTAGACGATGGCCTGGTGAGCTAATGCATTAATGCTATTGGCCCTGTTTATATGCTTTCATGTAAGTAAAGCAGCTCCTGTGGATTAGAGCCAGCTACTTTCTACTGGTCAGGATTGATCTGGGATGAAGAAAGCAGACAGGCCAGACCTCTGAATTGCTTTAAACCGTAGGCATGTTTATCAAGTTAATGTCCACAGGAGACACAGGTATTTTGGTGCTGAGAAGATTTCCCGTCTGCTGCCTCACTTCATCCTAATAAAAAGGAGTTAGGTGTCAGAAAAACACTTTCTGGGAACCAGTGTTTTGTCATTCTTGTCTAATGCTCCGAAGTCTATTAAACTTTAAGAAATCCAGAAATTTACAAGGCTGACAGACTTTAGCGAGGCTCTTGTCCCACCTGCGCCTCCACATTGAATCCCTCTCTGTCCAATAGTGGGACGGCAGCACACCAGCCCTGCCGCTACCACCAGCACGGCAGCAATGGCGCAGGAAGGTACGTCTGCTCGAGGGGTTGTCAGGCACTGCCAACTTCGTGCTCAGGCTATTGGCATGTGGCCTGGGCTGCTTGAACCCCTCCACCTGCTGCCTGCTGCTACTGCTCACTGATGGGCCACTTTTGAATGGTCGTCATTGCACTGGGGCATCTTACACACACACACACACAAACACAAACATGCAAATGGAAGCCACAGACGAAGCTCAGCTCTTGACCTTTCAGAGCTGCTGCGTGTGTCGATGCTCTAATGAACAGAGCTCCTCTCCAGGACTGGCTATTTAATTTCCTGTGTCGAGCACAACAGCCATTTAACTGACACCCAGCATGACCCTCTGACCTCCTTCCAACCACCGCATCTGCCACATAGCAAAGCTCTGTTTACACATATCTACATTAACACGACTGGTGCAGGCTGCAAACATTTTCCTCTGCAGTGCAACCATTTTAACCTTTTATATTACAAATATAAATAGACACGGCAGCATTCAACCTCCGCAACACACTCCCAGTTTTGCCTCCTTTGAACTGGTTTGTATCCACAGTGCTCGGCAGATGCCCAGTCGATGCCTGCCTGTGCTCGCTGCAACCTTCCCTCCGCATGGCTCTGGCACTAACAGCCAGCCAAGCATGTGTATGAGCACACAGTACAGCATAGTATGCCAACCTGCATGGGAAGCTGGATAAACCGAATGCGTGTCCTTTGTTATCTATATTTCTTTGTCTTCTCACTCCTGCCTGCTCTGTTGTGTTTTTGTGAACAGACTAAACCACAAGACACCTAAAGGCGTCAGTATGCTTCAAGCAAAGTGCTTTTAGGATCGTCAAACAACGTCTGAAACCACGTCCACTCAGACTTTTCTGACTCTGAACTCTGCGAATGACATATGTACATTTTATCACTATCATATAAATGACATTCTTTATAACAGTTTTGCATGTAAGGAAATCCCCACTGCTGGTGGTGTTAGTAGGGTGTTTTAAACACTTTTAAAAGGATTATTCTGGCTGGTTGTACAGGATCCATACTTAAAGTTACCTTGATGAAGTTTAGTCTTAAGGCCCTTTTAGTACCAACAATCTGAAAAGCTCGTCCTCTTCCTTTAAACTGTGCTCCGATATCCTCATTGATACAGGTCATTGCGTGGCGTCCCTCTCTTTGACGGCTGGCTTGTAGACGAGTTTGTGTGAAGCATACTGAACCCTTCACAGGTGAATGTCAGTCACATGACGGGGTGAGCTGCTTGCTTAAAAGCGGTTCACACAGGAATTCTGCTTTAATCCATGGTTTAAGTGGATGCAGGTTGTTAATTAAGGATCTTGATTATGATTAAACTCCTTCACTTGATTATTACATCCAGTATAAAGAGAGGAAAGTGGTTTTGAGCCGGTGTTCAGTTAGTGTTGGGAATGAATCCTCAGCTCTTTTTAAAATACAGACTTTGACGTGAATGCTGCATGCCGGACATGTTGCTCAGCCACCGTCATCGCATGAAGCCACCACCTCTGTCAAACTGATGCCTTTTAATGTACAGTAAAAGGTGTTTGTGCCTGGAGTTTGTCACCTTCAGTTTTCAGTTCAGATGTTCAGATGCAGATATTAAATACATCACTGTTCTCTTGCCTTCTTCATCGCCCTCCTTCCTACTTTATAAATGGAAGGTAAGGGAGGATTATCGGACATGACTGACAGAAATATGAGTGTTTATACTGTGAGAGTGTGTTTATTATTATTTATTTATCTGTGTGTGCATGCGTTTGGACATTTCTATTCAGTTTCCTGTTAAGTTGTGTGTGTTGCTGTCATTTCTATGTAAGTCTGACTATAAGTGTGTGGGCAGGTTTTCAGATGCATGCACGTGATGTTATGTCAGGGTTCGAGGCTGGAAGGCTAACAGACAGCTTCACTGAACATGAACTGGCTGGATTATAGTAGATGGTGTTTGATGGGGGCAAACTACGGTGGCCATAATGGCTCAACATACTGCAACTGAAGAAAACACATGCAAATGGACACAATTCAGAGAATTGTATGAATGTAGCAAAGACACAACTTCAGGAAGTGTTTCCAGGGGACACTAATAAGTGACGAACACGGCTGATCGTTGTCGCTTTGTGACTCATTGAAGTCGGTAGCTGTTGCTGGAAAATGAGCTAAAATCCAGGTTTTTGTGGTGCAGCAAGCGTGGCCTCGCCATGTATGGACGTGTTCGTCACCTTTTAGTGTCCCCTGGAAACAGTTCCTGTTCGTCTGTGCTGCTTTCAGTGTTTCTGTGCTTGGTTGAGTTTTGTCTCAATGTTGTGCATGTGTTGAGCTCTCAGGGCCACCGTAGTTTGACCTGTAGGAACTTTTTTTTTTCTGCCACTTTTCTTAAAGTTGCTCCAGCGTCAGTGGTTCAGTTGACAAGCGTTATGTTTTCTTTGGTGATATGAAATCATTTCAGTGAGGATCACAAACAGGTTGTTTTAGCGTATTTTTCCCCCTGGAGGCCTTCAGGAGGGAGGAGGATTGTCTACAGATCAAAACACTGAACCAGGATCAGTTTTTCAGTTATTAGTGGTCCTGCTTAACTGTGCTACCTTAATGACACTGTGCTGAAATTTGTTAGTTTCAAAGACACTGATTTTTTTTTTTTTTTTTTTTACCTGCTTTTAATTGTTTCAACTGGTACTTGTAACTTATTTGTTGCTTTTCTACAAACAGGAATGAATGTGGATTAAGAAATGTTTAAGAGAAAAAGTAAATGGAAAGAAATTTGATACTTGATCTGATGAAAATTAAAAGTGAAATAAACAGTGCGAAAGCTTTAGTTTAAGATTGCAGCAGTAAATAAAATTAGAAACTAAAAATACAAGAAAAGCTTAAAGATATGTTTCTTGATTGTTTTTATTTTATTTTTTATTTTTTGGTACCTCTAAATGTTCAGTCTTCTTACTGATGATGTTTTGAAATTAGCACGTAAATCTATGGAGGCTAATTTCTGCCAGGAAAACTAGAATAAGTTAAGAATGAGTACTCATGGTCAAGATTATGAGACAGTTATTGGACTTGTTCTCTCATTGTCTTGACCTGCTATCACAGTTTTACCTCACTATCCCACAGACTCTGTAATAAAATCACCATGTGTATTTTTAAAGAACAGTTAGAATGAAAAAGGGTACATGGCTCCAAAGCTAAGCAATTATAGTGAAATAATAAAAATGTTCCAGAACCTTTAATCGGGTTTCTTGGTTTTAAAAGCTCACTTTTCATTTTCAGTTTCTGGATCATTAATATCAAATTTCCTTTTAAACATTTGACTGATTATCCCCGGGAGGGTTTCAAGTTGCTCTGACCCTAACCCACCTTTACTGGACCGTCTTCTTCTCTAGTTTGTCCCGCCATCTGACTCATCTTTTCTCTTTCTTTCAGCGTGCAAAACCTTACTAAACAAAAAGTCGGACGGTGTGAAGGTAAGTTCTCTGACCCGTGAGGGTGAGTTTCATTGACGTTACGCTTCCTGTCTTACTCTTCCTGTCTTCTTCTTTTGTCTCCCTTTTGGTCTGTCACCCTAACTTCTCTCTATTAACATGTATCTTTTGTATTATGAACACATGGAAAAGCTTTATGTTCTTTAAGTTGGGTTACCTCTGTGCTCTGGGGCTCATTTCTTAGTTTCTCGATTAAATGTGATGTAAATATTTTTGTGGCTCAGTTAAAGGATTGATCTTAAATCTAAAGTAGCTGTTTGATCATGTTCACGATGTAGCAGTTAAAGGTGGGGCACAGGTAATGCAGATTTGAGATTAAAGTGAAAGTAAGGACGATGACAAGGATCAATAGGCCTTTAAAATGCTGTTTGTTTGTCTTTGATTCACAGCGATTTGAGCCACCGTCATGTGTTTTTGTTTTGATCGTCAGTCAGCGTCAATGCATGCAGTGAAGCGCCATGATCAACAAGGGCCAAAATACAATTCCCATGACGTACAGTGACTTAAACAACAACTAAACCCAACATGAAACAAAGTGCACAACCAGTGATTGAGACCTTTCAGCTCTCCTTCTGTCCCTGTAGTGTTTTTGCAGCTGATTGTTTTTTTTCCTTCTGAAGCCCTTTGTCTCATCGTTGTTCCTCTGTAAGCTTGTGCAGCTGTTTTGTTTTTCTCTCTTTCTGGATCAATCTGGCAGCTTCACTTTTTTACTATTTTTGATTAGCTCCTTGTTTCCCGATGACCCCTTATTTTTTTCCTCCTCCTCCTCTCCATTGCTGTCTGTCAGAAAAGGAAGTCCAGCTCGAGTGTTTGTTTGATGGTGAGATCGGCTCCTGTCGTTTTCGTTCATTTCTCATTCTTCGTCTCTCTTCGTCTCTCCGAGTCTTTGTCCCCTCCGGTCCTCCCGTCCCTCCTCTCTGTTTCCTTTGGTTGTTTTTTCTTTTGGGCAGAGATGCTTGAGGC
>JBBMOE010000492.1:0-11218 GCA_037975065.1 Chaetodon trifasciatus
ATTTCATACCTGCCTTTCTCTTTATTCTATAGTCTATCCTGATTGAATTGAAGTTAAACTTGTCAAACACTTGTCAAAGGCGTGCGCACATGCATTTCCACAATCAAAAAACACTTTTCATTAATGGTAAACAGCGTGCGTGTGTGGAAAATTATTCTTACTAACAAGGAATGAGGAATTATTATTATAGTTATGAAGCCTATTACATCGCAACAGACCTGCTTAGTGCACACGGGATGTGATCACAACTGTCAGATCGTCTTTAACAGATCAGCCACATGACAACTGGAGCAGCTGTAGTGTTTTTATTGGGATCCAGAAGAACAAGGATTGAACAATTATGATCTTATCATTATATCTGACCACGACATCAGGCCTGCCCTAGGAGAAAACGGCATGTGCACTTCTACCAGAGCCTGATACTGGGTGGATAACCTGTGCGTAATTTTACGCACTGCTTGAAGCTGCACGTCAATCCGGCGCTGTTGGCACAAGGCGTGGGACAGGGCAGGATACCCCTGACAGGTGGATTTGGACACATCTTGAATAAATTAAATCGATTGCACCTCCCGCTTTCCACTTGCGCTTGAGATCAGAGTAAGATAGGGCCCAAGATGTGTGGAAATATGTAAACAACAATATACAATAATATACACAACAGTGGTACACATAATTCAATTTCAATTCAATTCAATTCAATTTTATTTGTATAGCGCCAAATCACAACAAAAGTTGTCTCAGGACACTTTACATATAGAGCTGGTACAGGCCGAGCTCTTTTATCTACAGAGACCCAACAATTCCCTCATGAGCAAGCACTTGGCAATAGCGGTGAGGAAAAACTTCCTTTTAACAGGCAGAAACCTCAGGCAGAACCAGGCTCTGGGTGGGCGGTCATCTGCCTCGACCGGTTGGGTGAGAGAGGGAGAGCGAGAGAGTGAGACAGACAGAGAGAGAGAGAGACAGAAATGCTGTCGGAGAGAGAGAGAGAGACAGACAGAGAGAGACAGACAGAAATGCAGTCAGAGAGAGAGAGAGAGACAGACAGACAGAGAGAGACAGACAGACATGCAGTCACAGTAACAGTGACAGTGGATGTAATAACAGTAGTAGCATTTGCAGTGGATGTCAGGCAGGGCCATGGCAGGAGACGTAGCTGTAATCCACGATCCAGATTCAGCCACTGTCCATGGGAACCTGCGAGACGACAAAGCACAGAGACTCTGGGGAAGGAGCTAAATTAGTACCACGCCGTGGTAGGATAATATAATAATAATAATAATAATGTAGAACAACAATAATGCTGTAATTACCTGTTTGTATAGATAAAAGAATGTGAATATACAGTACATGCTTGAATGTGTAACGTAATTATATATTTTTAAAAATTTCTTTAATGTTTCTCAGGTTTCAAGCACAGTTAAGCTGTCAACGTCCTGCTCAGTCTTTCACCAAAGAGGTGATTCTGCTGCCAGATCACAGAGTCACCCACGTGCCAAGGCGTGCAAAAAAAAGCTTGGCTTTTTGAAAACGGCCAGCAGGGTAATGGAGGAGATAACTGCAGCCTTCCAGTCAATTGTGGAGGGATGCAGGTAAGCTATGAGTCTGTTTTGTCAGAATTGTCACCTGCTTTATTTACATTTTTGTGTATTGTGGATTTAAATAGTTAATACATTCCATTTTGCTGTTGCTCTTTTCTGACAAGCTGGGATATGTAACAAAATACAAACAATAATACCTTTTGTCCAGTACATTATGGTTGTATATATGTTGTGACAAACTTCTATTCAACTAACTGAAAAAACTGACAGAATGTCATTTCTGTGTGCACACAAACGTATTGAAACTAAAATATTTCCATATTTTTTTATGTAGTCTTTTATGTTTAATATAAGTTTCATTGTGTGCAAATTAGTAGAGCCATCCCTGACCTCAAAACAGACCCTGAATGGAGACCTTTTGAAAAAGCTATTTCATCAAAAGTCCATTTATGTCAGGCCTGACAGGGTCATTTTAAGTGAGGAGAAAGAATCTGTAAGTAGTGATCAAGTATTTAATAAATGTTTATGACAGTCACAATGGCAATATTGAATTTTACACTGGATGTCTTTACAGGGACAGTTCACTCCAAAAGAAAAAATACCTGTTTTTCCTCTGACCTGTAGTGCAATATAAGACTGTGAGAGGTAACATTTTAGGGCTGGGTATTAGTGCTCAATACCTTGAAGGTACCAATTGAAATAACCCAGTACCAAGAGGTATCAAAAAATCTCAAGTTGAGCAATACCTGGGCCTATAATATTATGGAGGGTTTAATTATGATGAGGATGTTTTTGTTGTTGTTGTTATTTTGAAATAATGGCTGTTATTTAATTTAGTTAAAAATTCAACATTTACTCTTATAAAGACATGAAAACATATACTGTAAAACAATCTAAGTTACATTTGTGGATATATTGCAAGCCATGTTTTGTGTTTCCGATTCAATAATGTGCAGTGAGTGAATTTTTTTTTTTTTTAAGTTGATAAATATGAGACACGTTCTGCATTGTAGTCAGCCAGTCCTCCAACATGAATGACCATCCTCTGTCATTTGTCAATTTGTTCTCTGTCATGTCGTGAATGTTATCTAACCCAATTGGTATTGCAGATTGTTCCCTCTCTTAAGGTTGTGGTATGGCATGCTAATGAATAAATGTTCTATGTTCCTACTTTGTATGTGTTGGCTTATTAATCTTTAAGTGTCTGTTGAGGCAGGATGTGTGCATTCCAGACTTTTAATGTCACATTTTTCTATTTTATCAGTAGATGTGTACACAAAATGTACACAAAATGAATTTATTTAATAGCTTTAAAAATACAGTTTTCATTTTCATCACAAGGGTTTAATCAATACAGTTGTACTTTATGTGTAATGAAACATAATAAAATATACACTGCACTTGTATAGTGTAACAACTGTTTTTCATGAAACAAAAGTGTATTTTAAGCATTTTTACAGTGTATTTAAAGTATTTACTCATCCGAGGACCTGTAGGTTTCTCTTGTGTATTGTTTTCCTTTAAAAGGCCTTTTGAAATTGAGCATTTTGCAAAATAACACTATTTTGTGATTCTCTAAATTACTTAGCATCTAATATAACATAACAATTAACTGTGTGTTTGTCTGACAACACAATGACTTCTGTATGATGAACAGCAGCATAATTAGCCATTCAAGCATTTCTTTGTAGCAGATTACATGCTGTCAGAAAAAGTTCGATCCCATGGTTTCCATCATCAGTGAAGGGGTTTATTGCCCTTAACTCAACATTCTACTGATGGTGATCCTGAGGGTGCTGCACAGGCACATGATTGAGTGGTCTTTGATCTTGAGGAAGTTGGAGCATTCCACCTGTCCACAGTAGTAGAGGGGAGCAACTTTCCATTGTCCTCAAGCTGTGGTGGTTCCACTGGTTCACAAACTCATCCACAGATCTGTTTATTCTTGGGAGATAGACATGGTGAAGACCACTAATGTGAAGTGGGTCAGTGCTATCTAAAATTCCAGCATTTTCCATAAAGAGGAGAAGGTCTTTAAAGTATACAGTATCCCTGTTCACTTCTCCCCACAATCTTTCAATTCTTTGAATATGAACACTACGTCCAACCATAACACCACCTCTGTTTGCCCCTCGGTTCTCAATCATAAACCGTGCAATATCAATGTTCTCACTACCAGCGTCTCCCCTGACACGTTGTGGGAGTCCAAACTGATCCACAGCACCCTGGAAAAGTTGCAAAGACGTTGATGCTCTGTTGTCTGTGCAACATCTTAGGTAGGTAATGCAGCGACTATAGCCATCAACTCCTCCATGAAACACAAATCCCCATGGATTTAACTTGTGGTTTGTGTCAATATGCCTGGAATAAGAAGAAATATTATTATTATTAGTAGTAATATAATGATAACTGTAAATAACAATAATGATAATAATAATGTTATTACTAATAGCAGTAGTGGTCAACCACATTGGATGTACATCAAAATTTCAAGGGACAGTTCAAATTCAAATCAAAATATTTTCCTCTTACCTGTAGTGCTATTTATCCATTCATCCATAGCTTTGGTGTGAGATATCGGCCATAGAGATTTCTGCTTTCATTGCAACGTAATGGAATTAGATGACAGTCAGCTTGTGGCGCTCAAAGAGCAAATAAATATATTAAAAACTCAATAGCAATAAATTTCTTTCCAGACAGATCTTACTCAAGAGAATCTACTGACCTTGTTGTGAGCAATTTCATGCAGGAACTATTTTGTAATCCCCTGTTAAACAGCTCAAAAAAAGGTCTGTGAATTTGCTTGAGTAACTGGGTCATGATTCTGGGAAAGAAACAATACTGTTGAGTTTTTCCCAAATGTATGTTTTCAGCTTTTTGAGCACCAAAAACTATATGTCATCTAGTTCTTTGAGTGTCATATACTAGGTAACTCACACCAAAGTAATCTGAATAGTACTACAGGTAGGAGGAAAAATGTATTTTTGATTTTGGGGTGAATTGTCTCTTTCAATTCTTTGGTTTTGTTGTCCTTCCTTTTTCTATCAGTTTGCTTATTTCTGCTTACTGATTATAAAAAGTTACAATCCCAGAGATAGGATCGCCAGGTGTCCCACTTTATGTGGGATCTGCGCACCATTTTTATTTTTATTTATTTTTATAATGTTCCACATTGTCCCACTCTGAAATCATGGCAGGAGAGACAATTTTTAAAAATTTCGTCTGCAAGTGGAGAAGGCTGTCATCACAGGGCTTTTTGATGTCAATCAGTTGAATATGCACAGTTGTGACTGGTCAGTTTTTTGTCCTGTCCCTTTAACTGCAGATTTACCTCTGAAGAAGACATAAACTTTATTAATTAGTTAGAAATCATGATGATTAAAATAACTTACTTGTTGCACTAATTAACATTATATTCTCACAAGTAATTGATGAGATACTGTTAATTATTGTACATTCCTTATTTTGTAAGTACTACGTGAATAAATTCATGCTTTTTCATGCATGAAGACATGCAAATAATCATGATTCATGATAATTCATGTACTCTTCTATATATTGTTGCTGAAAAGGGTTTAAAATTAGGCAAATCCTGACATCATTCATTATGACCTGATTTGCTGACAAGTGAGGGAGTAATGATGAAATGTCAATTAAATTTACAAAACAGCACATACCATACTTGATTTGGGACAGAGACATCATTGACCCTCCGTTGAATTGCCCTTCATCCTCTTAAGGCTCTTCCCAATGGATCTACTCTTCTTAAACGCTCTACTCGCCATCGCTGAACTCTGATTCCTCTCCCTCTCAGACTACAGGTGATGTTGGTCTCTCCTGAGCCAGGGGTTTGTTGAAGGACCTCAGTAATAAGACGATCAAGATTATCATTTGAAATGTTGGTGAAACTCCCATAGTCCCAAGTTGTGTCCTGTGGTTGTACAGTGTTTTAATATTTACAGCATTCGAGATATGGCCATCCAGCTGAATCCTAAGTCCCACATGTGAGTCAGCTCAGCAGCTTGTATGTTGTACCTTTAAAGAGGAAAATAAAATAAAAAACAAATGTGTTACTTCACATAGTGTGAATACATTTTCCTTACACCTTTAATAATCACGTTTGTAACTTCTTATTGTAGCATGTACTAAATAGAGGTTATGTATTTTTATGGTGCTTAATCCTCCATCCCCATAAATTTATTTCCATTTTTATTTTTACCTTAGCCTTCCCCTCTGAGATGCAGAGTGTGTGTCCATTCCGTGTTCCATACAGGTATATACTTCTACCTGAACTGTTATTTCATCTCTCAACTCCCTAAGAGACTTGTAAATTCCCGCAAGAATTATCCATAATGTTCATTCTGCAACTCCATATATTCAGACGTTCATTCCATATATTCAGGCTTTCATTCCATATATTCAGTTTCAGTCTATATATATTCAAGGTTAATTCCATATATTCAGACATTCATTCCATATATTCAAGGTTCATTCAATATATTTGGGCTTTCATTCCATATACTCAAGGTTCATTCCATATATTCAGGGTTCATTCCATATATTCAGACATTCATTCCATATATTCGGACTTTCATTCTATATATTCAAGGTTCATTCCATATATTCAGGGTTCATTCCATATATTCGGGCTTTCATTCTATATATTCAGACTAATTTTATATATACATTAATTTCCTGAACGGCATGCCATAATTTATATATGTATACATTTTATTATCTCCTCCTTGAACCGCCACCTTATCGTGGTGGAGGAGTTTGAGTACCCGAATGATCCTAGAGGCTATGTTGTCTGGGGCTTGATGCCCCTGGTAGGGTCTCCCAAGGCAAACAGGTTCTAGGTGACGGGTCAGACTAAGAGCGGTTCAAAAGCCCCCTATGAAGGACAATAAATCAAGGACGCGTACGTCGCCCGGAAAGGCGTTACCGGGGCCCCACCCTGGAGCCAGGCCTGGGGTTGGGGCTCGCAGGCGAGCGCCTGGTGGCCGGGTCTTTCGGGCACAGCCCGAACGAGCGACGTGGGCCCGCCTTCCCGTAGGCCCACCACCCGCAGGAAGGTTCAGAAGGGGCCGGTGCCTTGTGGTATGGGTGGCAGTCGTGGGCGGGGGCCCCGACGACCCAAACCCTGGATGACGACCCTGGCTTTGGGGACATGGAATGTCACCTCGCTGGGGGGGAAAGAGCCTGAGCTAGTGCGTGAGGTTGAGCGGTACCGGCTAGAGATAGGCTCACCTCTACGCACTGGGCTCTGGAACCCAACTCCTTGAGAGAGGCTGGACTCTCTTCTACTTCCCTAACCCTAACCCGCCTTTGGGTCGGGGATAGGTCTCTCACTGTTGTTTTGGCTTGCGGGCCGAACAGCAGTGTAGAGTACCCGGCCTTCTTGGAGTCCCTGGGAGGGGTACTGGAAAGTGCTCCAACCGGGGACTCCATTGTTCTGCTGGGGGACTTCAACGCTCACGTGGGTCACGACAGTGATACCTGGAGGGGTGTGATTGGGAGGAACGGCCTCCCCGATCTGAACCCGAGTGGTGTTCTGTTATTGGACTTCTGTGCTAGCCACAGTTTGTCCATAACAAACACCATGTTCAAGCATAAGGGTGTCCATCAGTGCACGTGGCACCAGGACACCCTAGGCCGGAGGTCAATGATCGACTTTGTAGTCGTATCATCTGACCTTCGGAGGTATGTCTTGGACACTCGGGTAAAGAGAGGGGCTGAGCTGTCAACTGATCACCACCTGGTGGTGAGTTGGATCCGCTGGCAGGGGAGGAAGCAGGACAGGCTTGGCAGACCCAAACGTACTGTGAGGGTCTGCTGGGAACGTCTGGCCAAACCCGCTGTCAGGGAGGTCTTCAACTCCCGCCTCCGGGAGAGCTTCGACCAGATTCTGAGGGACGTTGGAGACATTGAGTCCAAATGGACCATGTTCTCCACCTCCATTGTTGACGCAGCCGCCCGTAGCTGCGGCCGTAAAGTCGCCGGTGCCTGTCGTGGCGGCAACCCCCGAACCCGGTGGTGGACACCGGAAGTAAGGGATGCTGTCAAGCTGAAGAAGGAGTCCTATCGGGCCTTGTTGGCCCATGGGACTCCTGAGGCAGCTGACGGGTACCGGCAGGCCAAGCGTGCGGCAGCCCGGGCGGTTGTAGAAGCAAAAACTCGGGTCTGGGAGGAGTTTGGGGAGGCCATGGAGGAGGACTACCGGTCGGCCTCGAAGAAATTCTGGCAAACCGTTCGGCGCCTCAGGAAAGGGAAGCAGCTTTCTGTCAACACTGTTTACGTTGAGGGTGGGGAGCTGTTGACCTCGACTGGGGATATTGTCAGGCGGTGGAAGGAATACTTCGAGGATCTCCTCAATCCCACTGTCATGTCTTCCGTAGAGGAAGCAGAGACTGGGGACCCGGGGGTCGGTTCATCCATCACCGGGACTGAAGTCACTGAGGCAGTTTGCAAGCTCCTCGGTGGCAGGGCACCGGGGGTGGAACCCTGGGAAACTGGATGAGTGAAGTCCCCCAAATGGTCATTGTTTTAAGGGAGTGATTTACCAATAACAGGTGCATGTGACAACCAGTTGTCCTTTTTGTTGCAGTATAAAAGCCAAGCCATTGTGGAGATCTGCAGAGAAAACTCTGCATGAGTCTTCCTTCCATGCTGCATGTATTAAAGAGACCTGATTCATCACACCGAGTCTATAATTCTTTAAAGAATTAGCAACTCTCGATGAGAAACAAGAATTTCCCTTACACCAGACTGTTTCTCGCTCATGCCAGCCATCTACCACAGGCACTCTTTTCTTTACTTTGTCCTCCTCTCTGGACTCTCACCTCACCAGGTTGGTGCGACTCCTCCAGCTCCATGGTTGCCTCAGTGTTTGCTGACAGAACCATTCTACAGGCAGCTAACTGAAACTGGTGGATACCCAAGCACCCCAAGGACCCCCTTGCCTATCAGTCTCTTCTCTCCTTTTTCTCAGCCTATTTATCTGTAGCTAAAAGCTCTTTCTTTCAATCCAAAATTCAATATTCCTTCTCTAACCCCCAAAAAGCTCTTCTCTACCTTAGTTGATCCCCAGACTCACTCACCTCTGTGCTCCTGGGTACTGAGTGACTTCTAACTTCTTTTTCACCCCTCTCTCCCAAAGAAGTACTAACTTTGGATACCTCCCACCGCCTAACGACTTACCCATGTGGCAGTATAGAGGTCTGTGGGTTTCCATGCCTAATTGGCAACACCGCAGCCAACCACAGGAGGCGCACTGACCTATAAAAGGGGCGATTCCCCCCTGCTAGTTCTCTCTCTCACTGCTCTTTTTGCTTCAGACAGGTAACGTGGCTTGTCTGCTCACCTGCTGCTTTCAGCTCTCGTGGCAGGGAGCTAATGATTTTATGTTGCACTGCAGAGGGGCTGACTTGGTGCCTCCAGACTCCAGTGTGTGTGTGGATGCCACCTAAATGGCTTGCTGTGGTAAGTGTCCTCCTCTCTGCCTGTTAACAGCTGATAATGACCGCGGCTAACAATATTATTATTGTAGGTGATGCTGGTAGCTGCGCAGTACACTCTCTCCCTCTCCCTCTCCCTCCGGTGTGTCATACTTAGCCTACCCTGCTAACTGTATCCACTGTCAACGGTGCGTGAGTGACGTCAGCATCAGCTGACTGGGTTTCGCGACTGTTTTCGACATGACACATTGCCACCAGCTCCGGGGGACTGCTGTTGCTTTTCCCCTGCTTTTTTCTGCATTTGGTTTGCTTTTTGGTCTGCTGTTTCTTGTTTGTTTTTGTGGCTTTGTTTTATTTGCTTTGTGGTCTGCTTCTTGTTTGCTTTTTATTGCTTTGTTTTTGCTTTTTCTCCTGCTTTGTGCAGTTCTTTTTCTTTGGTGGTGCTTTGCTTTAAGACTGCCCTTGTACATGCTTGGTGTTCATCTGGGGTGTGGAGCCCTTTGCAATAGTAATTATCCAGCATTTATCCATCCATTTTTAACATACGGGTGACTGGGGTTAAATCCCTTTAGATTTGATTACTTTTGTTTTTCGTTATTTAGTTTATTCAGTTTACCCTGCCCGTTGACCTGAGTTATTAATTTCTTTGATTTTGATATTTTGTTTGGGCAGATGATTGTTTTCTTTTCAGTATTTGTTTTCATTTCTTGATTAATTTGGCAGTTTATATTTTTGTTTAGTTCATGATTTATATTTTCCTGCCAACTGCCTGTTTTGGTTAGATT
Source organism: Chaetodon trifasciatus (assembly GCA_037975065.1). NCBI lineage: Eukaryota > Metazoa > Chordata > Actinopteri > Chaetodontiformes > Chaetodontidae > Chaetodon > Chaetodon trifasciatus. Next base: position 9,784 of record JBBMOE010000492.1, read on the forward strand.
TTGGGTGTTGCTGATCTCAACGTGGGATCTCCCCCTTTTCGTGTGCTGTGCTTCCCTGGGTTCTGGGTGTCCACACAGAGTGTGTGCGTGTGTGACTGTCACGAGTGTCTGGGTGCTTATACTTTTTTGTTGGGTTTCTCCGCACCAATCATTAGCCCCTTTCTGTGTGAAGTTTGCATGTTCTTCCCGTGCATGCGTGGGTTCTCTCCAGGCACTCTGGCTTCCTCCCACAGACCAAAAACATGCTCATTAGGTTGATTGGTGACTCTAAATTGTCCCTAGGTGTGAATGTGAGAGTGAATGGTTGTGTGTGTGTTGCCCTGCAGTCGGCTGGCGACCGGCTCAGGGTGTACCCTGCCTCTCGCCCGTTGTCAGCTGGGATAGGCTCCAGCCCCCCCCCCCAACCCCGAAAGGGATAATCAGGGGTATAGAAGATGAATGAATAAAAAAATCACAATAGAAGTTGTCTCAGGACACTTTCCATATAGAGCTGGTACAGGCTGAGCTCTTTTATCCACAGAGACCCAACATTTCCCTCATGAGCAAGCACTTGGCGACAGTGGCGAGGACAAACTTCCTTTTAACAGGCAGAAACCTCAGGCAGAACCAGGCTCTGGGTGGGTGGCCATCTGCCTCGACCGGTTGGGTGAGAGAGAGAGCAAGAGAGAGAGAGTGAGACAGACAGATGGACAGAAATGCAAACAAAGAGAGAAAGAGAGAGAGAGAGCAAGACAGACAGAGAGAGACAGAGAGAGACAGAGAGACAAATTCAGTCACAGTCACAGTGACAGTGGATGTAATAATAGTAGTAGCAGTTGCAGAGGATGTCAGGCAGGGCCATGGCAGGAGACGTAGCTGTAATCCACAATCCAGATTCAGCCACTGTCCATGGGAACCTGCGAGACGACAAAGCACAAAGACTCTGGGGAAGAAGCTAAGTTAGTAACACGCCATGGTAGGACATGAAAGTGTGCAGATGGAGAGGGAGAGAAGGACAGAGGAGCTCGGTGTATCTCTGAAGGTCCCCTGACAATCTAATGCTATAGCAGCATAACTAGGGGCTGGTCCAGGGCAAGCCTGAGCCAGTGCTAATTATAAGCTTTATCAAAAAGGGAAGTTTTAAGCCTACTCTAAAATGTAGAGACATGGACAAAGACTGGAGGATGGTTCCACAGGGGAGGAGCTTGATAGCTAAATACTTTGGCTCCTGTTCTGCTTTTGAAGACTTTTGGAACCATAAGTAAGTTTGCATTCTAAGAACGCAGTGTTCTTGGGGGGTTATAAGGTACTGTGAGCTCTTTAAGATAAGATGGTGCTTGACCATTTATGGCTTTGTAAGTAAGGAGGATGATTTTAAATTCTATTCTGAACTTTACAGGGAGCCAGTGCTGAGTGGCTAATATTGGAGAAATATGATCTCTCTTCCTCACTTTTG
>JBBMOE010000493.1:0-11218 GCA_037975065.1 Chaetodon trifasciatus
ATTTCATACCTGCCTTTCTCTTTATTCTATAGTCTATCCTGATTGAATTGAAGTTAAACTTGTCAAACACTTGTCAAAGGCGTGCGCACATGCATTTCCACAATCAAAAAACACTTTTCATTAATGGTAAACAGCGTGCGTGTGTGGAAAATTATTCTTACTAACAAGGAATGAGGAATTATTATTATAGTTATGAAGCCTATTACATCGCAACAGACCTGCTTAGTGCACACGGGATGTGATCACAACTGTCAGATCGTCTTTAACAGATCAGCCACATGACAACTGGAGCAGCTGTAGTGTTTTTATTGGGATCCAGAAGAACAAGGATTGAACAATTATGATCTTATCATTATATCTGACCACGACATCAGGCCTGCCCTAGGAGAAAACGGCATGTGTACTTCTACCAGAGCCTGATACTGGGTGGATAACCTGTGCGTAATTTTACGCACTGCTTGAAGCTGCACGTCAATCCGGCGCTGTTGGCACAAGGCGTGGGACAGGGCAGGATACCCCTGACAGGTGGATTTGGACACATCTTGAATAAATTAAATCGATTGCACCTCCCGCTTTCCACTTGCGCTTGAGATCAGAGTAAGATAGGGCCCAAGATGTGTGGAAATATGTAAACAACAATATACAATAATATACACAACAGTGGTACACATAATTCAATTTCAATTCAATTCAATTCAATTTTATTTGTATAGCGCCAAATCACAACAAAAGTTGTCTCAGGACACTTTACATATAGAGCTGGTACAGGCCGAGCTCTTTTATCTACAGAGACCCAACAATTCCCTCATGAGCAAGCACTTGGCAACAGCGGTGAGGAAAAACTTCCTTTTAACAGGCAGAAACCTCAGGCAGAACCAGGCTCTGGGTGGGCGGTCATCTGCCTCGACCGGTTGGGTGAGAGAGGGAGAGCGAGAGAGTGAGACAGACAGAGAGAGAGAGAGACAGAAATGCTGTCGGAGAGAGAGAGAGAGACAGACAGAGAGAGACAGACAGAAATGCAGTCAGAGAGAGAGAGAGAGACAGACAGACAGAGAGAGACAGACAGACATGCAGTCACAGTAACAGTGACAGTGGATGTAATAACAGTAGTAGCATTTGCAGTGGATGTCAGGCAGGGCCATGGCAGGAGACGTAGCTGTAATCCACGATCCAGATTCAGCCACTGTCCATGGGAACCTGCGAGACGACAAAGCACAGAGACTCTGGGGAAGGAGCTAAATTAGTACCACGCCGTGGTAGGATAATATAATAATAATAATAATAATGTAGAACAACAATAATGCTGTAATTACCTGTTTGTATAGATAAAAGAATGTGAATATACAGTACATGCTTGAATGTGTAACGTAATTATATATTTTTAAAAATTTCTTTAATGTTTCTCAGGTTTCAAGCACAGTTAAGCTGTCAACGTCCTGCTCAGTCTTTCACCAAAGAGGTGATTCTGCTGCCAGATCACAGAGTCACCCACGTGCCAAGGCGTGCAAAAAAAAGCTTGGCTTTTTGAAAACGGCCAGCAGGGTAATGGAGGAGATAACTGCAGCCTTCCAGTCAATTGTGGAGGGATGCAGGTAAGCTATGAGTCTGTTTTGTCAGAATTGTCACCTGCTTTATTTACATTTTTGTGTATTGTGGATTTAAATAGTTAATACATTCCATTTTGCTGTTGCTCTTTTCTGACAAGCTGGGATATGTAACAAAATACAAACAATAATACCTTTTGTCCAGTACATTATGGTTGTATATATGTTGTGACAAACTTCTATTCAACTAACTGAAAAAACTGACAGAATGTCATTTCTGTGTGCACACAAACGTATTGAAACTAAAATATTTCCATATTTTTTTATGTAGTCTTTTATGTTTAATATAAGTTTCATTGTGTGCAAATTAGTAGAGCCATCCCTGACCTCAAAACAGACCCTGAATGGAGACCTTTTGAAAAAGCTATTTCATCAAAAGTCCATTTATGTCAGGCCTGACAGGGTCATTTTAAGTGAGGAGAAAGAATCTGTAAGTAGTGATCAAGTATTTAATAAATGTTTATGACAGTCACAATGGCAATATTGAATTTTACACTGGATGTCTTTACAGGGACAGTTCACTCCAAAAGAAAAAATACCTGTTTTTCCTCTGACCTGTAGTGCAATATAAGACTGTGAGAGGTAACATTTTAGGGCTGGGTATTAGTGCTCAATACCTTGAAGGTACCAATTGAAATAACCCAGTACCAAGAGGTATCAAAAAATCTCAAGTTGAGCAATACCTGGGCCTATAATATTATGGAGGGTTTAATTATGATGAGGATGTTTTTGTTGTTGTTGTTATTTTGAAATAATGGCTGTTATTTAATTTAGTTAAAAATTCAACATTTACTCTTATAAAGACATGAAAACATATACTGTAAAACAATCTAAGTTACATTTGTGGATATATTGCAAGCCATGTTTTGTGTTTCCGATTCAATAATGTGCAGTGAGTGAATTTTTTTTTTTTTTAAGTTGATAAATATGAGACACGTTCTGCATTGTAGTCAGCCAGTCCTCCAACATGAATGACCATCCTCTGTCATTTGTCAATTTGTTCTCTGTCATGTCGTGAATGTTATCTAACCCAATTGGTATTGCAGATTGTTCCCTCTCTTAAGGTTGTGGTATGGCATGCTAATGAATAAATGTTCTATGTTCCTACTTTGTATGTGTTGGCTTATTAATCTTTAAGTGTCTGTTGAGGCAGGATGTGTGCATTCCAGACTTTTAATGTCACATTTTTCTATTTTATCAGTAGATGTGTACACAAAATGTACACAAAATGAATTTATTTAATAGCTTTAAAAATACAGTTTTCATTTTCATCACAAGGGTTTAATCAATACAGTTGTACTTTATGTGTAATGAAACATAATAAAATATACACTGCACTTGTATAGTGTAACAACTGTTTTTCATGAAACAAAAGTGTATTTTAAGCATTTTTACAGTGTATTTAAAGTATTTACTCATCCGAGGACCTGTAGGTTTCTCTTGTGTATTGTTTTCCTTTAAAAGGCCTTTTGAAATTGAGCATTTTGCAAAATAACACTATTTTGTGATTCTCTAAATTACTTAGCATCTAATATAACATAACAATTAACTGTGTGTTTGTCTGACAACACAATGACTTCTGTATGATGAACAGCAGCATAATTAGCCATTCAAGCATTTCTTTGTAGCAGATTACATGCTGTCAGAAAAAGTTCGATCCCATGGTTTCCATCATCAGTGAAGGGGTTTATTGCCCTTAACTCAACATTCTACTGATGGTGATCCTGAGGGTGCTGCACAGGCACATGATTGAGTGGTCTTTGATCTTGAGGAAGTTGGAGCATTCCACCTGTCCACAGTAGTAGAGGGGAGCAACTTTCCATTGTCCTCAAGCTGTGGTGGTTCCACTGGTTCACAAACTCATCCACAGATCTGTTTATTCTTGGGAGATAGACATGGTGAAGACCACTAATGTGAAGTGGGTCAGTGCTATCTAAAATTCCAGCATTTTCCATAAAGAGGAGAAGGTCTTTAAAGTATACAGTATCCCTGTTCACTTCTCCCCACAATCTTTCAATTCTTTGAATATGAACACTACGTCCAACCATAACACCACCTCTGTTTGCCCCTCGGTTCTCAATCATAAACCGTGCAATATCAATGTTCTCACTACCAGCGTCTCCCCTGACACGTTGTGGGAGTCCAAACTGATCCACAGCACCCTGGAAAAGTTGCAAAGACGTTGATGCTCTGTTGTCTGTGCAACATCTTAGGTAGGTAATGCAGCGACTATAGCCATCAACTCCTCCATGAAACACAAATCCCCATGGATTTAACTTGTGGTTTGTGTCAATATGCCTGGAATAAGAAGAAATATTATTATTATTAGTAGTAATATAATGATAACTGTAAATAACAATAATGATAATAATAATGTTATTACTAATAGCAGTAGTGGTCAACCACATTGGATGTACATCAAAATTTCAAGGGACAGTTCAAATTCAAATCAAAATATTTTCCTCTTACCTGTAGTGCTATTTATCCATTCATCCATAGCTTTGGTGTGAGATATCGGCCATAGAGATTTCTGCTTTCATTGCAACGTAATGGAATTAGATGACAGTCAGCTTGTGGCGCTCAAAGAGCAAATAAATATATTAAAAACTCAATAGCAATAAATTTCTTTCCAGACAGATCTTACTCAAGAGAATCTACTGACCTTGTTGTGAGCAATTTCATGCAGGAACTATTTTGTAATCCCCTGTTAAACAGCTCAAAAAAAGGTCTGTGAATTTGCTTGAGTAACTGGGTCATGATTCTGGGAAAGAAACAATACTGTTGAGTTTTTCCCAAATGTATGTTTTCAGCTTTTTGAGCACCAAAAACTATATGTCATCTAGTTCTTTGAGTGTCATATACTAGGTAACTCACACCAAAGTAATCTGAATAGTACTACAGGTAGGAGGAAAAATGTATTTTTGATTTTGGGGTGAATTGTCTCTTTCAATTCTTTGGTTTTGTTGTCCTTCCTTTTTCTATCAGTTTGCTTATTTCTGCTTACTGATTATAAAAAGTTACAATCCCAGAGATAGGATCGCCAGGTGTCCCACTTTATGTGGGATCTGCGCACCATTTTTATTTTTATTTATTTTTATAATGTTCCACATTGTCCCACTCTGAAATCATGGCAGGAGAGACAATTTTTAAAAATTTCGTCTGCAAGTGGAGAAGGCTGTCATCACAGGGCTTTTTGATGTCAATCAGTTGAATATGCACAGTTGTGACTGGTCAGTTTTTTGTCCTGTCCCTTTAACTGCAGATTTACCTCTGAAGAAGACATAAACTTTATTAATTAGTTAGAAATCATGATGATTAAAATAACTTACTTGTTGCACTAATTAACATTATATTCTCACAAGTAATTGATGAGATACTGTTAATTATTGTACATTCCTTATTTTGTAAGTACTAAGTGAATAAATTCATGCTTTTTCATGCATGAAGACATGCAAATAATCATGATTCATGATAATTCATGTACTCTTCTATATATTGTTGCTGAAAAGGGTTTAAAATTAGGCAAATCCTGACATCATTCATTATGACCTGATTTGCTGACAAGTGAGGGAGTAATGATGAAATGTCAATTAAATTTACAAAACAGCACATACCATACTTGATTTGGGACAGAGACATCATTGACCCTCCGTTGAATTGCCCTTCATCCTCTTAAGGCTCTTCCCAATGGATCTACTCTTCTTAAACGCTCTACTCGCCATCGCTGAACTCTGATTCCTCTCCCTCTCAGACTACAGGTGATGTTGGTCTCTCCTGAGCCAGGGGTTTGTTGAAGGACCTCAGTAATAAGACGATCAAGATTATCATTTGAAATGTTGGTGAAACTCCCATAGTCCCAAGTTGTGTCCTGTGGTTGTACAGTGTTTTAATATTTACAGCATTCGAGATATGGCCATCCAGCTGAATCCTAAGTCCCACATGTGAGTCAGCTCAGCAGCTTGTATGTTGTACCTTTAAAGAGGAAAATAAAATAAAAAACAAATGTGTTACTTCACATAGTGTGAATACATTTTCCTTACACCTTTAATAATCACGTTTGTAACTTCTTATTGTAGCATGTACTAAATAGAGGTTATGTATTTTTATGGTGCTTAATCCTCCATCCCCATAAATTTATTTCCATTTTTATTTTTACCTTAGCCTTCCCCTCTGAGATGCAGAGTGTGTGTCCATTCCGTGTTCCATACAGGTATATACTTCTACCTGAACTGTTATTTCATCTCTCAACTCCCTAAGAGACTTGTAAATTCCCGCAAGAATTATCCATAATGTTCATTCTGCAACTCCATATATTCAGACGTTCATTCCATATATTCAGGCTTTCATTCCATATATTCAGTTTCAGTCTATATATATTCAAGGTTAATTCCATATATTCAGACATTCATTCCATATATTCAAGGTTCATTCAATATATTTGGGCTTTCATTCCATATACTCAAGGTTCATTCCATATATTCAGGGTTCATTCCATATATTCAGACATTCATTCCATATATTCGGACTTTCATTCTATATATTCAAGGTTCATTCCATATATTCAGGGTTCATTCCATATATTCGGGCTTTCATTCTATATATTCAGACTAATTTTATATATACATTAATTTCCTGAACGGCATGCCATAATTTATATATGTATACATTTTATTATCTCCTCCTTGAACCGCCACCTTATCGTGGTGGAGGAGTTTGAGTACCCGAATGATCCTAGAGGCTATGTTGTCTGGGGCTTGATGCCCCTGGTAGGGTCTCCCAAGGCAAACAGGTTCTAGGTGACGGGTCAGACTAAGAGCGGTTCAAAAGCCCCCTATGAAGGACAATAAATCAAGGACGCGTACGTCGCCCGGAAAGGCGTTACCGGGGCCCCACCCTGGAGCCAGGCCTGGGGTTGGGGCTCGCAGGCGAGCGCCTGGTGGCCGGGTCTTTCGGGCACAGCCCGAACGAGCGACGTGGGCCCGCCTTCCCGTAGGCCCACCACCCGCAGGAAGGTTCAGAAGGGGCCGGTGCCTTGTGGTATGGGTGGCAGTCGTGGGCGGGGGCCCCGACGACCCAAACCCTGGATGACGACCCTGGCTTTGGGGACATGGAATGTCACCTCGCTGGGGGGGAAAGAGCCTGAGCTAGTGCGTGAGGTTGAGCGGTACCGGCTAGAGATAGGCTCACCTCTACGCACTGGGCTCTGGAACCCAACTCCTTGAGAGAGGCTGGACTCTCTTCTACTTCCCTAACCCTAACCCGCCTTTGGGTCGGGGATAGGTCTCTCACTGTTGTTTTGGCTTGCGGGCCGAACAGCAGTGTAGAGTACCCGGCCTTCTTGGAGTCCCTGGGAGGGGTACTGGAAAGTGCTCCAACCGGGGACTCCATTGTTCTGCTGGGGGACTTCAACGCTCACGTGGGTCACGACAGTGATACCTGGAGGGGTGTGATTGGGAGGAACGGCCTCCCCGATCTGAACCCGAGTGGTGTTCTGTTATTGGACTTCTGTGCTAGCCACAGTTTGTCCATAACAAACACCATGTTCAAGCATAAGGGTGTCCATCAGTGCACGTGGCACCAGGACACCCTAGGCCGGAGGTCAATGATCGACTTTGTAGTCGTATCATCTGACCTTCGGAGGTATGTCTTGGACACTCGGGTAAAGAGAGGGGCTGAGCTGTCAACTGATCACCACCTGGTGGTGAGTTGGATCCGCTGGCAGGGGAGGAAGCAGGACAGGCTTGGCAGACCCAAACGTACTGTGAGGGTCTGCTGGGAACGTCTGGCCAAACCCGCTGTCAGGGAGGTCTTCAACTCCCGCCTCCGGGAGAGCTTCGACCAGATTCTGAGGGACGTTGGAGACATTGAGTCCAAATGGACCATGTTCTCCACCTCCATTGTTGACGCAGCCGCCCGTAGCTGCGGCCGTAAAGTCGCCGGTGCCTGTCGTGGCGGCAACCCCCGAACCCGGTGGTGGACACCGGAAGTAAGGGATGCTGTCAAGCTGAAGAAGGAGTCCTATCGGGCCTTGTTGGCCCATGGGACTCCTGAGGCAGCTGACGGGTACCGGCAGGCCAAGCGTGCGGCAGCCCGGGCGGTTGTAGAAGCAAAAACTCGGGTCTGGGAGGAGTTTGGGGAGGCCATGGAGGAGGACTACCGGTCGGCCTCGAAGAAATTCTGGCAAACCGTTCGGCGCCTCAGGAAAGGGAAGCAGCTTTCTGTCAACACTGTTTACGTTGAGGGTGGGGAGCTGTTGACCTCGACTGGGGATATTGTCAGGCGGTGGAAGGAATACTTCGAGGATCTCCTCAATCCCACTGTCATGTCTTCCGTAGAGGAAGCAGAGACTGGGGACCCGGGGGTCGGTTCATCCATCACCGGGACTGAAGTCACTGAGGCAGTTTGCAAGCTCCTCGGTGGCAGGGCACCGGGGGTGGAACCCTGGGAAACTGGATGAGTGAAGTCCCCCAAATGGTCATTGTTTTAAGGGAGTGATTTACCAATAACAGGTGCATGTGACAACCAGTTGTCCTTTTTGTTGCAGTATAAAAGCCAAGCCATTGTGGAGATCTGCAGAGAAAACTCTGCATGAGTCTTCCTTCCATGCTGCATGTATTAAAGAGACCTGATTCATCACACCGAGTCTATAATTCTTTAAAGAATTAGCAACTCTCGATGAGAAACAAGAATTTCCCTTACACCAGACTGTTTCTCGCTCATGCCAGCCATCTACCACAGGCACTCTTTTCTTTACTTTGTCCTCCTCTCTGGACTCTCACCTCACCAGGTTGGTGCGACTCCTCCAGCTCCATGGTTGCCTCAGTGTTTGCTGACAGAACCATTCTACAGGCAGCTAACTGAAACTGGTGGATACCCAAGCACCCCAAGGACCCCCTTGCCTATCAGTCTCTTCTCTCCTTTTTCTCAGCCTATTTATCTGTAGCTAAAAGCTCTTTCTTTCAATCCAAAATTCAATATTCCTTCTCTAACCCCCAAAAAGCTCTTCTCTACCTTAGTTGATCCCCAGACTCACTCACCTCTGTGCTCCTGGGTACTGAGTGACTTCTAACTTCTTTTTCACCCCTCTCTCCCAAAGAAGTACTAACTTTGGATACCTCCCACCGCCTAACGACTTACCCATGTGGCAGTATAGAGGTCTGTGGGTTTCCATGCCTAATTGGCAACACCGCAGCCAACCACAGGAGGCGCACTGACCTATAAAAGGGGCGATTCCCCCCTGCTAGTTCTCTCTCTCACTGCTCTTTTTGCTTCAGACAGGTAACGTGGCTTGTCTGCTCACCTGCTGCTTTCAGCTCTCGTGGCAGGGAGCTAATGATTTTATGTTGCACTGCAGAGGGGCTGACTTGGTGCCTCCAGACTCCAGTGTGTGTGTGGATGCCACCTAAATGGCTTGCTGTGGTAAGTGTCCTCCTCTCTGCCTGTTAACAGCTGATAATGACCGCGGCTAACAATATTATTATTGTAGGTGATGCTGGTAGCTGCGCAGTACACTCTCTCCCTCTCCCTCTCCCTCCGGTGTGTCATACTTAGCCTACCCTGCTAACTGTATCCACTGTCAACGGTGCGTGAGTGACGTCAGCATCAGCTGACTGGGTTTCGCGACTGTTTTCGACATGACACATTGCCACCAGCTCCGGGGGACTGCTGTTGCTTTTCCCCTGCTTTTTTCTGCATTTGGTTTGCTTTTTGGTCTGCTGTTTCTTGTTTGTTTTTGTGGCTTTGTTTTATTTGCTTTGTGGTCTGCTTCTTGTTTGCTTTTTATTGCTTTGTTTTTGCTTTTTCTCCTGCTTTGTGCAGTTCTTTTTCTTTGGTGGTGCTTTGCTTTAAGACTGCCCTTGTACATGCTTGGTGTTCATCTGGGGTGTGGAGCCCTTTGCAATAGTAATTATCCAGCATTTATCCATCCATTTTTAACATACGGGTGACTGGGGTTAAATCCCTTTAGATTTGATTACTTTTGTTTTTCGTTATTTAGTTTATTCAGTTTACCCTGCCCGTTGACCTGAGTTATTAATTTCTTTGATTTTGATATTTTGTTTGGGCAGATGATTGTTTTCTTTTCAGTATTTGTTTTCATTTCTTGATTAATTTGGCAGTTTATATTTTTGTTTAGTTCATGATTTATATTTTCCTGCCAACTGCCTGTTTTGGTTAGATTTTGGGTGTTGCTGATCTCAACGTGGGATCTCCCCCTTTTCGTGTGCTGTGCTTCCCTGGGTTCTGGGTGTCCACACAGAGTGTGTGCGTGTGTGACTGTCACGAGTGTCTGGGTGCTTATACTTTTTTGTTGGGTTTCTCCGCACCAATCATTAGCCCCTTTCTGTGTGAAGTTTGCATGTTCTTCCCGTGCATGCGTGGGTTCTCTCCAGGCACTCTGGCTTCCTCCCACAGACCAAAAACATGCTCATTAGGTTGATTGGTGACTCTAAATTGTCCCTAGGTGTGAATGTGAGAGTGAATGGTTGTGTGTGTGTTGCCCTGCAGTCGGCTGGCGACCGGCTCAGGGTGTACCCTGCCTCTCGCCCGTTGTCAGCTGGGATAGGCTCCAGCCCCCCCCCCCAACCCCGAAAGGGATAATCAGGGGTATAGAAGATGAATGAATAAAAAAATCACAATAGAAGTTGTCTCAGGACACTTTCCATATAGAGCTGGTACAGGCTGAGCTCTTTTATCCACAGAGACCCAACATTTCCCTCATGAGCAAGCACTTGGCGACAGTGGCGAGGACAAACTTCCTTTTAACAGGCAGAAACCTCAGGCAGAACCAGGCTCTGGGTGGGTGGCCATCTGCCTCGACCGGTTGGGTGAGAGAGAGAGCAAGAGAGAGAGAGTGAGACAGACAGATGGACAGAAATGCAAACAAAGAGAGAAAGAGAGAGAGAGAGCAAGACAGACAGAGAGAGACAGAGAGAGACAGAGAGACAAATTCAGTCACAGTCACAGTGACAGTGGATGTAATAATAGTAGTAGCAGTTGCAGAGGATGTCAGGCAGGGCCATGGCAGGAGACGTAGCTGTAATCCACAATCCAGATTCAGCCACTGTCCATGGGAACCTGCGAGACGACAAAGCACAAAGACTCTGGGGAAGAAGCTAAGTTAGTAACACGCCGTGGTAGGACATGAAAGTGTGCAGATGGAGAGGGAGAGAAGGACAGAGGAGCTCGGTGTATCTCTGAAGGTCCCCTGACAATCTAATGCTATAGCAGCATAACTAGGGGCTGGTCCAGGGCAAGCCTGAGCCAGTGCTAATTATAAGCTTTATCAAAAAGGGAAGTTTTAAGCCTACTCTAAAATGTAGAGACATGGACAAAGACTGGAGGATGGTTCCACAGGGGAGGAGCTTGATAGCTAAATACTTTGGCTCCTGTTCTGCTTTTGAAGACTTTTGGAACCATAAGTAAGTTTGCATTCTAAGAACGCAGTGTTCTTGGGGGGTTATAAGGTACTGTGAGCTCTTTAAGATAAGATGGTGCTTGACCATTTATGGCTTTGTAAGTAAGGAGGATGATTTTAAATTCTATTCTGAACTTTACAGGGAGCCAGTACTGAGTGGCTAATATTGGAGAAATATGATCTCTCTTCCTCACTTTTG
>JBBMOE010000494.1:0-11197 GCA_037975065.1 Chaetodon trifasciatus
ACACACACACACACACACACACACACACACACACACACACACACACAACGCAAAACAGTAATACACAAACAACAAAGAAGCAGTACCTCACGGAACAACCTACAGACTATATCCTTTTTTTTCCTTCTTTCCCCTAAAATTACCAATATAAATGAAATACATTACCCAATGTTTGATACTGGAAGGGATATTAGATTGGTGCTGTCTATGAATTTCGCTTTATCTTGCAATAATCGCTGTGACAATATTATCACTTACTAAACTCATTCTTCCCTTTGAAAAGTTCTCTGCAGGGAATGCAGTTGATGGGAGAGTGAAACAATAAATCAAGATGCTGGAGAGACATTCGCACAGTGCAGACACAAATCCATACATGCTTTCAGCGCACCGCTCAACGTGCAAATACCGCACACGTGAAAATTCTTGCAGTTCACAGAGAATCTCTCCATGAGAGAAGCAGTGAGCAGAGCTGTGCACCAGTTGTGATCAAGCTGCAGGCTTAACAGCTGCAGAAGAACAAGACAAGAGCAGTTTCCTCTCATGTAGAATCGAGCTGTTTATTACAGAAAGGTCATTAAAAGGTCAGCGTGACCTACCGGCTCCCACATTCATAAGCCAGGTGCAGGTGTGCCAGAGGTATCTTTGCATCCTGATTTGCACAGGTGGTTTTGCTTTCAAAGCCCATCTGAATCAGCATTAAATAGTGGTGAGAATTTTTCAGCAGTGTTATATTTGCATGTGGACACACTGTCTTTAATTGAAATTTCCATGTTGTTGTTGTTGTTGTTGTTGTTGTTGTTGTTGTTGTTGTGTCCTATGTAACACTTCTTAACACTGCACATAAAGCATTATATGGCACAGCACCAAAACAAGCTATTCAAATATTCAACAAGTTTAAAAATGAGCAATAATAACTAATTTTATAGGATATGCAGTACATTATTGCTTTCATCACAGAATTCTGGCGTGCGTTTAACTTAGACAAAGCAACAGCAAAAACCAAGCAGGGACAAATAAACTGAGTGTGTGTGTGTGATTACTAGCTGCTCTCTCCATGCTGGATTATCGCCTGCATTGGACAGATGATAGGTAGCCTAGTTATGGCTTTATTGGACACACAGGAGCAGTAGCCTCCTCATCATTATGATAAAGAGGTTATCTGATGGTGAAACACTTTTTCAGCATGGTGTTCGAGAGCAAACCCGTCTATGAGATGTAAGCCCGGAGACATGGGATCATTATCAGGCTTAGCCGATTTTTGAAGGGTTGTTCAAGGTGAACTGGTTTCCTCTTGAGCCCACATAAAAAATCTGAGCTCACATTTATTTAACCGATTTGCAAAAGATTTCTTTGTGGCACTGGCCGTTATACTTTTTCATGACTGGGAACTCTAGTACCATTTCTTGGAAAGCCAACTGCATGCAAAAATGTAAAAGTTGCACTTAACCAGTGCAACGGGGGAAAATCCCTGCTCAAGTAAACAAACCGAGAGATCCCACTCTTCACATCTTTTTTTACCTTCCCTCCTACACTGACTTCCCTCAGTTCAGTCTCCCTGCTCTGTGTTGGTTCAGTCTCAAAAAGAGTAGTGTGTATAGTGTGTATCTATACTGTACTGCTCTCAAGCTGCCAGAGCATCTGCATCCTGACTCCAATTAGAAGAACAAACCACGGGGAGGCAGACCCACCATCAGGAGTTCAAAGGTCAGCTGACAGGAAGGAAAGAAAAAAGGCAGCTAGACAGACAGCAAGTACAGTAAATCCTGCAGCAGAAAAAGCCTTCTCTCTGCAGTGAAACTGACTGAAGGAATCAGTCAAAAGTTCTCTCACGCTCTCGCTTTCACTCTGCACGTCCCTGTCACCTCTTCAGTCTGTTTCCTCTTCCCTCCTCTCTTCCTTGGTTTTGTTCTATTTATGACTTCCTCTGAAATCTCGGCGTCTCTTGCACACTTATGTGGGCCATAAATCAGCCATTGAAAAGGACAGTGGACAAGATGAGAGGGAGATGGAAAATCAGAGGGAGGCCTTCACCGTCGTCTGAGCAACCGTTTAAAGGCCCACCTGAGAGCTTTAAAACTGAGACCTGCTGGAAATATTAGCCAACACAGGCAGACAGGAGGTTGGGCAGCAGGCAGCATGAGCAGCGGCGAGCCATCAGTGTCATTCTCTGCTTTGTGACATTACACCAGACACAGAGGAGTGAGTTATTAATTCTTCTCCACGGTGAATTAATTACAATCTATTTCATATAACAAGAGCCACATCTATATCTTTTCCTCATTATCGTGTGAAATGCGCTGCAGTGTTGCAGCAGCTTTGTTCACTGGTGGCTGCTTCCAGTGTGAGCGAGCTTGGCCAGAGCAGTTCAACAGATGCATGCCAGAGACTTGTATGGGACTCTGGGGTGATTAATTTTTGAAGTGTGTTGTAAAGAGCTATGAGATCCATAAACAGGAGAGTACACAACAGGCAATCCCTGGACAGTGATGGCCACAACACAGCTCACAAAGCACTACGGTCACATATAACCACAGTCAAGCATCATTTATGAAACTTACTGTTAAAATCAATAGCATCTTTATCTGTACACTTTTGACAGTTATGGGATGTCATTCTATTTAATCAAATTTTATTAAAAAAAAAAGGGATTGCTTTCCTATTTTCTCCCAAGTCTGAGTCTTCAATCTAGACATTAATGTCTTTATTGGCTAAGATCATCTGATCATCTTGATTTTTCTGATGGAAGTTACAGGTGTTAGCTTTTCCTCTCATATCTATCTCCCTCAAGCTCTACACTGACATGTCTCACCAGGGTCTGCTTTAAAAGAAAACAGAGCTCCTTCAAACAATACCCTGCTAATCTCAGGAAGAAAAAGAAACCCTTGAAAGAAAGAAAGAGAGAGAGAGAGGGGCACTGTTGTTTCATTAATATGCCCCTGAGAGTACGGTGGCAGTAGCAGAAGAATGAGAGGGGGGTTATCAGCCCTCATCTGTGAGGAAAGCTCCCCCCGCCTCTCCCCCGTCTCTCACTAGACTGTGCGTCCATCAGGCCTCATTACTCTAATGGTAGTGGCAGTGATTAAGGCTTCCTGGCTGCAGACCCCTTTGTTTGTTCGCTTGTGTTTCCCCTCCATAAAGGCGGTCTTCAGGATGCCTGTGGCCTAGCGCCCCCTCCTCTTGCAGGGATGCAGTGCCGGCAGACCCTCTTGGACCTTGGAGTTATCATGGGAGCGGGGGGTTGGGACAGGTTATCACATTTGAAGAGGAGAAAGCCAGGAACCGCTCAGGTCCTGCACACACACTGATAATATGGTTAGTGAAGGTATTTAGCTGCAACAATCCACTTTTAGGTCTCTCTCGCTCCTCCTGGCTCTTATTAGCCAGCTGCACACTGTATGTGCTTGTGCACTACGTGAAGTGTACTACAATAAACGCATAAACACACAGCGGCTAATAAATAAGTGTAATACACAACAATGCTTTGCACACACATACACGCATGCAGACATTCACGTGCATAAATCAAATCAAGCAAAGAAAATGAAAAGCAGCTACTGACTGAACAAAAAACAATATTTAGGCAAAAAACACCTAAATGAAAGGTAAGATGTGTCCTATTCTCAAACTGTTCTCCTCTGTTCTGATGCATAAAGTGCAGAACTCTGACATCCCTTCAAGTTCAAATCAGGGCATTTGTTGCAGGTCACCCTGTCCCTGTTTCCCATTTCCTTTCCCCACTTATTCTGTAAACTATCCAGTAGAAGAAAATGACCTGAACAGCATTTGGTTTCTGTTTCTGTTATCATTTAAACATGAAAAGGAATCCCAGGAGTCAACAGTGCAACAGGAACCAGTTCCATCTGACCCCATCGCCATCCACTACATAACAGGAAAGTGTAGACATTCATTGTTCTTTGTAAGACATTACTAAAGCAATCTTGTCTCTGGTCTCTGTCAAGTGTGCAGTGATGTGAGGCACTTTGCCTGGCCTTCTTCAGTTTCACTCAGTTCAGTCTTCTTTCTCCCTGCTTCATTCATAATGGATAGCTCTTTGGGTTGCTGTCACCAAGAGTCTATCAGTGACTGAAAATCCAGCTATGGATCCCAGAGACAACAGTAGTCACTTGCACACATCGAATCCACTGTTTGTCATGTTCATTATGAGGACAGATTAAGTTAAAAACTCAAACTTTTTTTTTATACAAAGTGGAGTAGCTCAGTCCATCTGAACTTGGCCGTTGACCTTCATGGCCTTGCCAAGGTGACCTACAGCAAGGCACCTAATCCCAAACTGCTATGGGCACTGCGCTATGGTGACACATCACTATGACATCCCTCCACATCAATTCTATGTTGTGAGTGTATTAACACACTTATTAGAGCGTAAACATGAATTTCCACCAAGGGTTCAAGAAAGACATTCTTAAAAAAGAAAAGAACTTTGAGATACTGAGGAGAATCCAGGTTGTGTTGTATTTAACAACAGTAGATCTCAGGGAAAAGAATTACAGGTCCAGACATCAGGTGCAGTCTTGCCCAATAAGAGGTCTAAAATGCAACTGGCTCTTAAAAAATGCTCACTGTGGCACGCACCCTTAACACCTCAAGAGGGCCATCAGCTGCCAGACGCCAAAAACTTCAAAAAACGATGACCGTGCAGAACAACGGTTGTCACGGGAGACCATCAAAAAACAACACGTACACAGAAAGCAAGTAAACAAGCACGATACGTACACAAAGACCATGTGTAAACAAAGAGTACTATCCATTTGTCCCACATCTGAGCTGTGAGCGGCAGAGCTGAGAACCTGTGCACAGCTGTTCTCCCTGTGCTGTCAGTGGGCTTCACCAGGCTGGGCCCGTCCCAAAGGCCTGCACTGGGAGGCCTGCACACAGTCTGACATCTGGACTGCACAGGAGGGAGGGATCATTCCCATTCTCCGATTTATTTTTTTTATTTTTCTGCCTCTCTTTCCGTATCACTCCATCTATCTCTGTCTGTGTTTGTAACTCCCACTCACTCTTCCTCCCTCTTTCCTCTCTTCTCTCGATCCTTCCATGGAAGGGTCCACAGGTCACAGTCACATGGGAAAGGATGATGAACAGCTCTACAACTGAGCCATCTGACTCTTTAGCAGCAGGGCTGTCCCCTTGTTCCCTTCATCCTCTCCTCTCCCTCGCTATTTTCTTCTTTCTCCTCACAGCTCCTCAGTTCACCTCTCCCCTCATTTCAGTCTGGCAGTGCTACTGAACAAGGGAGCCGAGGGACACTCTTACATGTACAGGCTCAGAGGAGAGTCGCAATGAACGGTGACACATCACAACAACCTTCAGGTCATTAATCAGCTCCGGATGTCACAGTGTGTTAATTTCATGAATGAAAAACATCCTCCACTCTTCTCAAGATTATAGCTTTTTGTGTTGGTCTTTTCTGGGATGCAATACAGTAAATGTAAGTAGCACTTCTGTCTTATTATATTAAAATGAGAGCACCCTCCAGGAGAAGTTAAGAGCTACATCACAGCACGGATGCCCTTTGTGAAGGCAAAGTAGTGATTAATGGTATTCAGATCTTTGTCCTTTATTGACCTCTTTGTAAAGGTGCACAGTCCTCAGTCTACATCTTGGCTTCACCTAATGAGCTCAGCATCACTGCCAACACTGACTTTGTTTTCACTCTTATAAGAGACAGAACTTATGCTTAAGCCTAGGAAATGCTTTAAAGAGCTGCCATAACCTTCTGTTACTCTTCTAGTTCTTTGTTCTTGTCTCTTGCTTGATAAGGCATGCCAGCCGCCAAGGTCATGGAGACAGGAGTGAGGAGAAGTAGGGGGGTTGGGGGTATTTCTCTGGTGTAAATGAATAGTTCTATCTCTCTCTAGATGAAGAGGAAGAACCTCATCAAAATGTTGTCTCTTCCCTTCACAAAATGAGACCACATTCAAGTCAGATGAATGAGAATTGTCACGCGCAAAATCATAATTACAAGCCCACATATTCCCTCCAGCACTGGAGAACGACTTTATCAGGCACCCATTGGTCTGTTCTTGTGTGTTAGCTAGGGGAGGATCCTCTAAGCCTTTCTCTTGTCTGCAATCTGTGATTGTTGTATTCCAAGGGGGGTATCAGGGCTGAAAGGACCGAATTTAACAAACCTAATTATCATGCCTTAATTAGTATCAGGGGTAAACCTCGGTGGGACACCTGCAGACTTAATTTATATCCTGACAAACCAGGAACAAGTGTTAATGTGCCGTATTTATGATAATGCCCCAAAGTGTGCAGGAGGAGCAGGAGGAAGCTCACCTCAACTCTTCCAGAACAATGTGAGAGGCAGGTAATTACAGGGAAAGGGTCTGAAGTGCTTAGGGATCAGCCCAGTCCCAATGTTGATACACAGCAATAAAATAACAGCATGTGCTGTCTATGGCATAAAGATGACTTCATAACTGGGCTTTGAGTTGATTGCATCTTGGAAGATTAAAAAGGTAAAAAGACAAAACCTCTCAATTTTACAGATTTCAATTTGTGTCCATTGAGGGCAAATAAAAAGATAGAAAAGAATAAAGACAAAAAGTAATAACAAGGCGTCCCTTCCACCTGTCTGTGTATGGTGTTATGCAATTATTGGGGCCCCACATTGTCTCAGCTGAGAAATGCTAGCCTTCACAGAAAATTCTGCTACCACAAATAAATGGGACAATTGTTGTCCTATTAGTCAAAAATAGATGTGCCGTTTGTCTGTTGTGTTACCACAAGCATACCTTTTGCGATAGAAAAAATAGGTTAGCAGGGCGGGGATGAAACCTGGAAAATTGTGCATGTTGTGTACAGTGGTTCTATGCACTGGTGTAAACCGCTACAGACTTCCGCCAGGCCTCCGAGACACTCGTTTGCAAAGACAACAAGCGGAAGATATTTTTCCACTGATCACTATAAAGGTCATGCAGAATTGTGTTGAAATGTGCTTTTTAACACATCAAAATGTCTGAAAAAAGTTTGAATGTTTTATGATGTAGCATAAGGCTTACGGGGGAAACAAAGAAAATGAAGTAAAAATGTGCAATCAAACTGCAAATTTATTAATAAAATATGTATATACATATTTTTAATATATGCCCTTTATGGCTTTATCTGGCACACATTTCAAGAATAACCTTTTTTCTGTTTGTCCTTTTCGTATTGTTTTAATGTCAATGCTGATTTTTACAGCAGGGACATAACTATGAGGTGCAAACACTGAATCGCCAACATGTCATTTAAGAAATGAGCCCAGTGTTTAACTCTAAACACCCATTTGAAATTGATACATAAACTGTTACCCCTTCCTATACATGTGATTTGACATGTATCTTTAAAAACAAGATGACTTGTGACGCACATTACACATCGCGTGCATGCAGACTTTGAAGTCAGTCATGTGTGGGATATGGTAGTGCATGAGTAGTACTGAGGTAGTACAGTAATTAATCATCTTTACATTTAAAATTTCTGGTTTTATTAAGATGTTGCCCTTCAGTGTGTTCAGAATAGACTGGTGCTTTCCCTTTACTACGTCTTACGTCACCTTTTTGATGAGAAAAAGGAAGATTTCTTTTCTTCTCATCCTACGTTATGACTTTGTCCTCATCACGTTTTTTGGAACCGTGCGTTGGCTGGCGATACACCCTCTAACTGGACCACAATGTTTTCACATGTCGTGGGTTGACCTACTTCTCAGATATTTGCCTTAAAACCCAAACCATAAATTAAGTCTATTAGGAAAAGAAACGCATGTGTGGAAATACTAAAAATCACTTTCATTATGATTCATTATGTTCAGTCTGTAATGATGCATAATGGTGCATAATGACTGTTTCAACATTTTTTGAAGTGATGTGTCCCTCCTTTCATGTACTCCTTAAAGGGCTTTATGATGAATTTCATCTACATTTGATCTCAAATTGCTTTAGCTTATGTTGTTTTTTTATGTTTTTAATGGGGTGAAGCGAATTGAACACATCTATACACAAAAACAGCTCCTTATTGGTCATTCTGAGGTTGTCAAAAGAACCAATACCACGCATTTAAAGTGGCACAATCTGTTAATTAAACATTAAATAGCATCAAAAGCACTGAAGCTAAAAAACAGATCTACAATCAGATTTTCAAACCAAGGCTGCACAGATGAAACATCAGGGAAGAAATCAAATTGGCTCTCAAGCATTATTACAAATGTGTTGGAATGTGTTCAGTGACTTTCTGTACCAGCACTGTGTGCAGGTTGTTAAAAAAAGAAAAAGAATCCTACTTTTTGGGCCGAGGACTTTTTTTTGTGCCGTGGTATGGATACAGGTATCATTTATCTATGCGAGTATTGTATCGAAGTATAAAATTCTGGTATCCTGACAACATGAGGTCACCCTTGTTCTTTAGTGCAAAATCCAAGAAAATTGTTGGTCCTAACAAAGTTGTACATCTGGTCCGAACTGTCCTAGCTCAAAGTTGGTGTCTCTTTTCCTGGGAAGGAAAATAGATGCCCTGGAACTCTGGATGATCCATCATATGGTGAAAGCAGAGGTCATCTGAGAGATGATCACAAGTAAGGGTGTGTGTGTGTGCGTGTGCGTGTGTGTGTGCGTGTGTGTGTGTGTGTGTGGCATGTGGTTTGGTTCAGTATGTGTGTGGGATTTGAGTTTGTGAAGGGTTGGACGGTGGGGGCAGGGAGCAGTGTATTTGTGAAGGTATTTTGCATTCTGCACTGTGGAAAAGCTAACAACACGTTTTTTTCTAAGCATCTAAATCACCCAAACCCTCAGCCAAGGTTTGGCCTATAGTCTTAAACTGTTTTGTGGAAAATTATGTAATTTGCATGTCGAGGGTATTTGTTTGCTGAGCCCAGTCTATACTTCCAAGAGCCAAAATCTATTATTTAAATGACGGCACTGAGCACTGTAATTGTGCAGGTGATGAAACAACTGTGAATCATGATTGATGTTTTCTAAAAAGATTTATGTGTTTCATGTTTGACTGACTGCTGCTATCTAACAGACTGCCACTATGAAGTTCATATATTCTGTAATTTAGCACATTTTGCTGTATAGCTGATGGGAATTTGAGGTTGCACTTGCTGTAATCAATGAACTTTTTATCACTAAGACATTATCAGGACTTAGACTTTCCTTTGCAGAAGTTTCCTTTATACCTACAGTAATCAAAAATATTAAAACATAACAGTCATAATTAAGCATTTTCCAAACTTTCAAGACTTTCTATAAACTCTGAAAAAGTGTTTTTTTCTTTCCCTTTTTTGTTGATTTGCTAACTGTTGCTTGTCATTTCTACAGCAGTAAGCTGTGAGTGTCATTACTAAAAGTTAATGGTTTGACTGGAGACAACAGCTGACCTCGTTGCTTCTTCTTTTCAGCTGCTGCGTTAGACTTTGCTTAGAGTCAAAGATGTTGCTACATTAGATTACACTTCCTGTAACCTTCTGTACACCATCTTTGTGGAGCAGTAGTATTTATGCCAGTATCAGGTATTGACAGGTAGCCGTGAGGCCCAGCCCCAGGAGCTCTTTGGGCAGATTGTGAGCAAAAGAAAAGCTGGATTGAGTAATCAGGCTGTTGGCAGGCAGACACAAGCCCTCCAGTCCAGCTGAACTGCTTTAAAAGCCGTATCTGCTGTTGTTCCTCCTCTGTGCTGGCAGCTTATCACCCAGACAGATTTCAGGGGCCGTGAACTGTGCAGAGAGTCCATCCACGTGCGAGAGAGCCCAGGCTCTCGCTCAGACAACACGACCCCCTGCCTCCATGAGATGGAGATAACCCTGCCCACATCGCTGTGAGAAAAAAAACAAAACCTCACCATGTCCTCGGCTTCTGTTAGTGTCATCCACATGTCTGGGACACACAGGGAAGACTGTCTGTCCCAACAGAAATGAGGAAGTTTACAGTCTCTGCCTGGGGCTGTTAGAGATGATCCCTCAGGGAACAGAGCCAAGATCATGATCACTCCTCCACATGACTGGTTCCATGTCAATAGCATACACACATGGGTGCGCACAAATACACACACACACACACACGCACACACAGAATTTCTCTCTCTGTGTCTCTCCCACTGTCACACACACACACACAACATACATGTGCTCTCAACACCTGCCCTCTGAAGCAGCTCTCAGTTAATCTCAACATTAATTATTGACTCTGAGTTTAATTTGAAAGTCAGACGCACTGTAAGCCAGGGGACACTGCTTTAAATAATGTATACGGCCCATTCAGAGGTAATCATATTGTCATTGATTAATATACATTGGTGCTGTGGAGCATACCTGATGTGTGTGGGAGCCAGGCAACGGGTATGATAAAACTAAGCGCTGAGAGCTGGTGTCAGGGCGGGAGCATCTCTAGGGCCCCGTCCTCCTTGTCTGATGTTTCAATCACAGGTTAGGAGCTGTGATGCATGGAGGCATACACTATCAACTGACTGGATAACATGAGGAGCCCCAGAGAATCACCACCACTGCCAGAGAAAAGACTGGAGAGGAAAAAGAAATACGATTGGGCAGACAGAGAGGAAAATAAAATCAAAGAAAGAGTGGTGGAAATGAGGAGAAAGTGTCAGACTAAATCAAATACATATTTCCAGGGGAGACAAAATTAGTTTTTTCACTTAATTCTTTGTCAATAGAGTGGCTGGTAAAATCTGTCTTGCCCATTAAGGAAAGAATGACAGTGATTTGGAGCAACAATAGAACATGGTAACTACTGTACGTATGAGGATGGGCTGCATCAAGTATCAGCTTGTTGACACTGAGGCTGAGGGATAGGGGTGGTAATGAATTCCCATACTCTCACACTTCTGTTGACACCCAGATGCAGATGCCGTGTCACCGCAAGTTTAGTTTAGACAAACACAGATCTGCCCGGATAGGAGCGAGGAGCCGTGGCTGCTCCCCCCGATGAAAAATTCATACACCGTTGTTACCTAGACGCCATTCAGAGAGCACAGAGTTCAAAAACATGAACCAATTACAGTGTAAAACTCAACTGTCTGGACACAACACATGCATTTTGATAGACGCAAACTTAGGCACACTCAAACCAGTAAAGAGTCATGCTGCAGTCTCTTTTTCTATCTCACACACACACACGCACGCACGCACTCACACACACACACACACACACACACACACACACACACACACACACAC
>JBBMOE010000495.1:0-11194 GCA_037975065.1 Chaetodon trifasciatus
ACACACACACACACACACACACACACACACACACACACACACACACAACGCAAAACAGTAATACACAAACAACAAAGAAGCAGTACCTCACGGAACAACCTACAGACTATATCCTTTTTTTTCCTTCTTTCCCCTAAAATTACCAATATAAATGAAATACATTACCCAATGTTTGATACTGGAAGGGATATTAGATTGGTGCTGTCTATGAATTTCGCTTTATCTTGCAATAATCGCTGTGACAATATTATCACTTACTAAACTCATTCTTCCCTTTGAAAAGTTCTCTGCAGGGAATGCAGTTGATGGGAGAGTGAAACAATAAATCAAGATGCTGGAGAGACATTCGCACAGTGCAGACACAAATCCATACATGCTTTCAGCGCACCGCTCAACGTGCAAATACCGCACACGTGAAAATTCTTGCAGTTCACAGAGAATCTCTCCATGAGAGAAGCAGTGAGCAGAGCTGTGCACCAGTTGTGATCAAGCTGCAGGCTTAACAGCTGCAGAAGAACAAGACAAGAGCAGTTTCCTCTCATGTAGAATCGAGCTGTTTATTACAGAAAGGTCATTAAAAGGTCAGCGTGACCTACCGGCTCCCACATTCATAAGCCAGGTGCAGGTGTGCCAGAGGTATCTTTGCATCCTGATTTGCACAGGTGGTTTTGCTTTCAAAGCCCATCTGAATCAGCATTAAATAGTGGTGAGAATTTTTCAGCAGTGTTATATTTGCATGTGGACACACTGTCTTTAATTGAAATTTCCATGTTGTTGTTGTTGTTGTTGTTGTTGTTGTTGTTGTTGTGTCCTATGTAACACTTCTTAACACTGCACATAAAGCATTATATGGCACAGCACCAAAACAAGCTATTCAAATATTCAACAAGTTTAAAAATGAGCAATAATAACTAATTTTATAGGATATGCAGTACATTATTGCTTTCATCACAGAATTCTGGCGTGCGTTTAACTTAGACAAAGCAACAGCAAAAACCAAGCAGGGACAAATAAACTGAGTGTGTGTGTGTGATTACTAGCTGCTCTCTCCATGCTGGATTATCGCCTGCATTGGACAGATGATAGGTAGCCTAGTTATGGCTTTATTGGACACACAGGAGCAGTAGCCTCCTCATCATTATGATAAAGAGGTTATCTGATGGTGAAACACTTTTTCAGCATGGTGTTCGAGAGCAAACCCGTCTATGAGATGTAAGCCCGGAGACATGGGATCATTATCAGGCTTAGCCGATTTTTGAAGGGTTGTTCAAGGTGAACTGGTTTCCTCTTGAGCCCACATAAAAAATCTGAGCTCACATTTATTTAACCGATTTGCAAAAGATTTCTTTGTGGCACTGGCCGTTATACTTTTTCATGACTGGGAACTCTAGTACCATTTCTTGGAAAGCCAACTGCATGCAAAAATGTAAAAGTTGCACTTAACCAGTGCAACGGGGGAAAATCCCTGCTCAAGTAAACAAACCGAGAGATCCCACTCTTCACATCTTTTTTTACCTTCCCTCCTACACTGACTTCCCTCAGTTCAGTCTCCCTGCTCTGTGTTGGTTCAGTCTCAAAAAGAGTAGTGTGTATAGTGTGTATCTATACTGTACTGCTCTCAAGCTGCCAGAGCATCTGCATCCTGACTCCAATTAGAAGAACAAACCACGGGGAGGCAGACCCACCATCAGGAGTTCAAAGGTCAGCTGACAGGAAGGAAAGAAAAAAGGCAGCTAGACAGACAGCAAGTACAGTAAATCCTGCAGCAGAAAAAGCCTTCTCTCTGCAGTGAAACTGACTGAAGGAATCAGTCAAAAGTTCTCTCACGCTCTCGCTTTCACTCTGCACGTCCCTGTCACCTCTTCAGTCTGTTTCCTCTTCCCTCCTCTCTTCCTTGGTTTTGTTCTATTTATGACTTCCTCTGAAATCTCGGCGTCTCTTGCACACTTATGTGGGCCATAAATCAGCCATTGAAAAGGACAGTGGACAAGATGAGAGGGAGATGGAAAATCAGAGGGAGGCCTTCACCGTCGTCTGAGCAACCGTTTAAAGGCCCACCTGAGAGCTTTAAAACTGAGACCTGCTGGAAATATTAGCCAACACAGGCAGACAGGAGGTTGGGCAGCAGGCAGCATGAGCAGCGGCGAGCCATCAGTGTCATTCTCTGCTTTGTGACATTACACCAGACACAGAGGAGTGAGTTATTAATTCTTCTCCACGGTGAATTAATTACAATCTATTTCATATAACAAGAGCCACATCTATATCTTTTCCTCATTATCGTGTGAAATGCGCTGCAGTGTTGCAGCAGCTTTGTTCACTGGTGGCTGCTTCCAGTGTGAGCGAGCTTGGCCAGAGCAGTTCAACAGATGCATGCCAGAGACTTGTATGGGACTCTGGGGTGATTAATTTTTGAAGTGTGTTGTAAAGAGCTATGAGATCCATAAACAGGAGAGTACACAACAGGCAATCCCTGGACAGTGATGGCCACAACACAGCTCACAAAGCACTACGGTCACATATAACCACAGTCAAGCATCATTTATGAAACTTACTGTTAAAATCAATAGCATCTTTATCTGTACACTTTTGACAGTTATGGGATGTCATTCTATTTAATCAAATTTTATTAAAAAAAAAAGGGATTGCTTTCCTATTTTCTCCCAAGTCTGAGTCTTCAATCTAGACATTAATGTCTTTATTGGCTAAGATCATCTGATCATCTTGATTTTTCTGATGGAAGTTACAGGTGTTAGCTTTTCCTCTCATATCTATCTCCCTCAAGCTCTACACTGACATGTCTCACCAGGGTCTGCTTTAAAAGAAAACAGAGCTCCTTCAAACAATACCCTGCTAATCTCAGGAAGAAAAAGAAACCCTTGAAAGAAAGAAAGAGAGAGAGAGAGGGGCACTGTTGTTTCATTAATATGCCCCTGAGAGTACGGTGGCAGTAGCAGAAGAATGAGAGGGGGGTTATCAGCCCTCATCTGTGAGGAAAGCTCCCCCCGCCTCTCCCCCGTCTCTCACTAGACTGTGCGTCCATCAGGCCTCATTACTCTAATGGTAGTGGCAGTGATTAAGGCTTCCTGGCTGCAGACCCCTTTGTTTGTTCGCTTGTGTTTCCCCTCCATAAAGGCGGTCTTCAGGATGCCTGTGGCCTAGCGCCCCCTCCTCTTGCAGGGATGCAGTGCCGGCAGACCCTCTTGGACCTTGGAGTTATCATGGGAGCGGGGGGTTGGGACAGGTTATCACATTTGAAGAGGAGAAAGCCAGGAACCGCTCAGGTCCTGCACACACACTGATAATATGGTTAGTGAAGGTATTTAGCTGCAACAATCCACTTTTAGGTCTCTCTCGCTCCTCCTGGCTCTTATTAGCCAGCTGCACACTGTATGTGCTTGTGCACTACGTGAAGTGTACTACAATAAACGCATAAACACACAGCGGCTAATAAATAAGTGTAATACACAACAATGCTTTGCACACACATACACGCATGCAGACATTCACGTGCATAAATCAAATCAAGCAAAGAAAATGAAAAGCAGCTACTGACTGAACAAAAAACAATATTTAGGCAAAAAACACCTAAATGAAAGGTAAGATGTGTCCTATTCTCAAACTGTTCTCCTCTGTTCTGATGCATAAAGTGCAGAACTCTGACATCCCTTCAAGTTCAAATCAGGGCATTTGTTGCAGGTCACCCTGTCCCTGTTTCCCATTTCCTTTCCCCACTTATTCTGTAAACTATCCAGTAGAAGAAAATGACCTGAACAGCATTTGGTTTCTGTTTCTGTTATCATTTAAACATGAAAAGGAATCCCAGGAGTCAACAGTGCAACAGGAACCAGTTCCATCTGACCCCATCGCCATCCACTACATAACAGGAAAGTGTAGACATTCATTGTTCTTTGTAAGACATTACTAAAGCAATCTTGTCTCTGGTCTCTGTCAAGTGTGCAGTGATGTGAGGCACTTTGCCTGGCCTTCTTCAGTTTCACTCAGTTCAGTCTTCTTTCTCCCTGCTTCATTCATAATGGATAGCTCTTTGGGTTGCTGTCACCAAGAGTCTATCAGTGACTGAAAATCCAGCTATGGATCCCAGAGACAACAGTAGTCACTTGCACACATCGAATCCACTGTTTGTCATGTTCATTATGAGGACAGATTAAGTTAAAAACTCAAACTTTTTTTTTATACAAAGTGGAGTAGCTCAGTCCATCTGAACTTGGCCGTTGACCTTCATGGCCTTGCCAAGGTGACCTACAGCAAGGCACCTAATCCCAAACTGCTATGGGCACTGCGCTATGGTGACACATCACTATGACATCCCTCCACATCAATTCTATGTTGTGAGTGTATTAACACACTTATTAGAGCGTAAACATGAATTTCCACCAAGGGTTCAAGAAAGACATTCTTAAAAAAGAAAAGAACTTTGAGATACTGAGGAGAATCCAGGTTGTGTTGTATTTAACAACAGTAGATCTCAGGGAAAAGAATTACAGGTCCAGACATCAGGTGCAGTCTTGCCCAATAAGAGGTCTAAAATGCAACTGGCTCTTAAAAAATGCTCACTGTGGCACGCACCCTTAACACCTCAAGAGGGCCATCAGCTGCCAGACGCCAAAAACTTCAAAAAACGATGACCGTGCAGAACAACGGTTGTCACGGGAGACCATCAAAAAACAACACGTACACAGAAAGCAAGTAAACAAGCACGATACGTACACAAAGACCATGTGTAAACAAAGAGTACTATCCATTTGTCCCACATCTGAGCTGTGAGCGGCAGAGCTGAGAACCTGTGCACAGCTGTTCTCCCTGTGCTGTCAGTGGGCTTCACCAGGCTGGGCCCGTCCCAAAGGCCTGCACTGGGAGGCCTGCACACAGTCTGACATCTGGACTGCACAGGAGGGAGGGATCATTCCCATTCTCCGATTTATTTTTTTTATTTTTCTGCCTCTCTTTCCGTATCACTCCATCTATCTCTGTCTGTGTTTGTAACTCCCACTCACTCTTCCTCCCTCTTTCCTCTCTTCTCTCGATCCTTCCATGGAAGGGTCCACAGGTCACAGTCACATGGGAAAGGATGATGAACAGCTCTACAACTGAGCCATCTGACTCTTTAGCAGCAGGGCTGTCCCCTTGTTCCCTTCATCCTCTCCTCTCCCTCGCTATTTTCTTCTTTCTCCTCACAGCTCCTCAGTTCACCTCTCCCCTCATTTCAGTCTGGCAGTGCTACTGAACAAGGGAGCCGAGGGACACTCTTACATGTACAGGCTCAGAGGAGAGTCGCAATGAACGGTGACACATCACAACAACCTTCAGGTCATTAATCAGCTCCGGATGTCACAGTGTGTTAATTTCATGAATGAAAAACATCCTCCACTCTTCTCAAGATTATAGCTTTTTGTGTTGGTCTTTTCTGGGATGCAATACAGTAAATGTAAGTAGCACTTCTGTCTTATTATATTAAAATGAGAGCACCCTCCAGGAGAAGTTAAGAGCTACATCACAGCACGGATGCCCTTTGTGAAGGCAAAGTAGTGATTAATGGTATTCAGATCTTTGTCCTTTATTGACCTCTTTGTAAAGGTGCACAGTCCTCAGTCTACATCTTGGCTTCACCTAATGAGCTCAGCATCACTGCCAACACTGACTTTGTTTTCACTCTTATAAGAGACAGAACTTATGCTTAAGCCTAGGAAATGCTTTAAAGAGCTGCCATAACCTTCTGTTACTCTTCTAGTTCTTTGTTCTTGTCTCTTGCTTGATAAGGCATGCCAGCCGCCAAGGTCATGGAGACAGGAGTGAGGAGAAGTAGGGGGGTTGGGGGTATTTCTCTGGTGTAAATGAATAGTTCTATCTCTCTCTAGATGAAGAGGAAGAACCTCATCAAAATGTTGTCTCTTCCCTTCACAAAATGAGACCACATTCAAGTCAGATGAATGAGAATTGTCACGCGCAAAATCATAATTACAAGCCCACATATTCCCTCCAGCACTGGAGAACGACTTTATCAGGCACCCATTGGTCTGTTCTTGTGTGTTAGCTAGGGGAGGATCCTCTAAGCCTTTCTCTTGTCTGCAATCTGTGATTGTTGTATTCCAAGGGGGGTATCAGGGCTGAAAGGACCGAATTTAACAAACCTAATTATCATGCCTTAATTAGTATCAGGGGTAAACCTCGGTGGGACACCTGCAGACTTAATTTATATCCTGACAAACCAGGAACAAGTGTTAATGTGCCGTATTTATGATAATGCCCCAAAGTGTGCAGGAGGAGCAGGAGGAAGCTCACCTCAACTCTTCCAGAACAATGTGAGAGGCAGGTAATTACAGGGAAAGGGTCTGAAGTGCTTAGGGATCAGCCCAGTCCCAATGTTGATACACAGCAATAAAATAACAGCATGTGCTGTCTATGGCATAAAGATGACTTCATAACTGGGCTTTGAGTTGATTGCATCTTGGAAGATTAAAAAGGTAAAAAGACAAAACCTCTCAATTTTACAGATTTCAATTTGTGTCCATTGAGGGCAAATAAAAAGATAGAAAAGAATAAAGACAAAAAGTAATAACAAGGCGTCCCTTCCACCTGTCTGTGTATGGTGTTATGCAATTATTGGGGCCCCACATTGTCTCAGCTGAGAAATGCTAGCCTTCACAGAAAATTCTGCTACCACAAATAAATGGGACAATTGTTGTCCTATTAGTCAAAAATAGATGTGCCGTTTGTCTGTTGTGTTACCACAAGCATACCTTTTGCGATAGAAAAAATAGGTTAGCAGGGCGGGGATGAAACCTGGAAAATTGTGCATGTTGTGTACAGTGGT
Organism: Chaetodon trifasciatus; assembly: GCA_037975065.1. NCBI lineage: Eukaryota > Metazoa > Chordata > Actinopteri > Chaetodontiformes > Chaetodontidae > Chaetodon > Chaetodon trifasciatus. The sequence continues at coordinate 6,836 of JBBMOE010000495.1, forward strand.
TCTATGCACTGGTGTAAACCGCTACAGACTTCCGCCAGGCCTCCGAGACACTCGTTTGCAAAGACAACAAGCGGAAGATATTTTTCCACTGATCACTATAAAGGTCATGCAGAATTGTGTTGAAATGTGCTTTTTAACACATCAAAATGTCTGAAAAAAGTTTGAATGTTTTATGATGTAGCATAAGGCTTACGGGGGAAACAAAGAAAATGAAGTAAAAATGTGCAATCAAACTGCAAATTTATTAATAAAATATGTATATACATATTTTTAATATATGCCCTTTATGGCTTTATCTGGCACACATTTCAAGAATAATCTTTTTTCTGTTTGTCCTTTTCGTATTGTTTTAATGTCAATGCTGATTTTTACAGCAGGGACATAACTATGAGGTGCAAACACTGAATCGCCAACATGTCATTTAAGAAATGAGCCCAGTGTTTAACTCTAAACACCCATTTGAAATTGATACATAAACTGTTACCCCTTCCTATACATGTGATTTGACATGTATCTTTAAAAACAAGATGACTTGTGACGCACATTACACATCGCGTGCATGCAGACTTTGAAGTCAGTCATGTGTGGGATATGGTAGTGCATGAGTAGTACTGAGGTAGTACAGTAATTAATCATCTTTACATTTAAAATTTCTGGTTTTATTAAGATGTTGCCCTTCAGTGTGTTCAGAATAGACTGGTGCTTTCCCTTTACTACGTCTTACGTCACCTTTTTGATGAGAAAAAGGAAGATTTCTTTTCTTCTCATCCTACGTTATGACTTTGTCCTCATCACGTTTTTTGGAACCGTGCGTTGGCTGGCGATACACCCTCTAACTGGACCACAATGTTTTCACATGTCGTGGGTTGACCTACTTCTCAGATATTTGCCTTAAAACCCAAACCATAAATTAAGTCTATTAGGAAAAGAAACGCATGTGTGGAAATACTAAAAATCACTTTCATTATGATTCATTATGTTCAGTCTGTAATGATGCATAATGGTGCATAATGACTGTTTCAACATTTTTTGAAGTGATGTGTCCCTCCTTTCATGTACTCCTTAAAGGGCTTTATGATGAATTTCATCTACATTTGATCTCAAATTGCTTTAGCTTATGTTGTTTTTTTATGTTTTTAATGGGGTGAAGCGAATTGAACACATCTATACACAAAAACAGCTCCTTATTGGTCATTCTGAGGTTGTCAAAAGAACCAATACCACGCATTTAAAGTGGCACAATCTGTTAATTAAACATTAAATAGCATCAAAAGCACTGAAGCTAAAAAACAGATCTACAATCAGATTTTCAAACCAAGGCTGCACAGATGAAACATCAGGGAAGAAATCAAATTGGCTCTCAAGCATTATTACAAATGTGTTGGAATGTGTTCAGTGACTTTCTGTACCAGCACTGTGTGCAGGTTGTTAAAAAAAGAAAAAGAATCCTACTTTTTGGGCCGAGGACTTTTTTTTGTGCCGTGGTATGGATACAGGTATCATTTATCTATGCGAGTATTGTATCGAAGTATAAAATTCTGGTATCCTGACAACATGAGGTCACCCTTGTTCTTTAGTGCAAAATCCAAGAAAATTGTTGGTCCTAACAAAGTTGTACATCTGGTCCGAACTGTCCTAGCTCAAAGTTGGTGTCTCTTTTCCTGGGAAGGAAAATAGATGCCCTGGAACTCTGGATGATCCATCATATGGTGAAAGCAGAGGTCATCTGAGAGATGATCACAAGTAAGGGTGTGTGTGTGTGCGTGTGCGTGTGTGTGTGCGTGTGTGTGTGTGTGTGTGGCATGTGGTTTGGTTCAGTATGTGTGTGGGATTTGAGTTTGTGAAGGGTTGGACGGTGGGGGCAGGGAGCAGTGTATTTGTGAAGGTATTTTGCATTCTGCACTGTGGAAAAGCTAACAACACGTTTTTTTCTAAGCATCTAAATCACCCAAACCCTCAGCCAAGGTTTGGCCTATAGTCTTAAACTGTTTTGTGGAAAATTATGTAATTTGCATGTCGAGGGTATTTGTTTGCTGAGCCCAGTCTATACTTCCAAGAGCCAAAATCTATTATTTAAATGACGGCACTGAGCACTGTAATTGTGCAGGTGATGAAACAACTGTGAATCATGATTGATGTTTTCTAAAAAGATTTATGTGTTTCATGTTTGACTGACTGCTGCTATCTAACAGACTGCCACTATGAAGTTCATATATTCTGTAATTTAGCACATTTTGCTGTATAGCTGATGGGAATTTGAGGTTGCACTTGCTGTAATCAATGAACTTTTTATCACTAAGACATTATCAGGACTTAGACTTTCCTTTGCAGAAGTTTCCTTTATACCTACAGTAATCAAAAATATTAAAACATAACAGTCATAATTAAGCATTTTCCAAACTTTCAAGACTTTCTATAAACTCTGAAAAAGTGTTTTTTTCTTTCCCTTTTTTGTTGATTTGCTAACTGTTGCTTGTCATTTCTACAGCAGTAAGCTGTGAGTGTCATTACTAAAAGTTAATGGTTTGACTGGAGACAACAGCTGACCTCGTTGCTTCTTCTTTTCAGCTGCTGCGTTAGACTTTGCTTAGAGTCAAAGATGTTGCTACATTAGATTACACTTCCTGTAACCTTCTGTACACCATCTTTGTGGAGCAGTAGTATTTATGCCAGTATCAGGTATTGACAGGTAGCCGTGAGGCCCAGCCCCAGGAGCTCTTTGGGCAGATTGTGAGCAAAAGAAAAGCTGGATTGAGTAATCAGGCTGTTGGCAGGCAGACACAAGCCCTCCAGTCCAGCTGAACTGCTTTAAAAGCCGTATCTGCTGTTGTTCCTCCTCTGTGCTGGCAGCTTATCACCCAGACAGATTTCAGGGGCCGTGAACTGTGCAGAGAGTCCATCCACGTGCGAGAGAGCCCAGGCTCTCGCTCAGACAACACGACCCCCTGCCTCCATGAGATGGAGATAACCCTGCCCACATCGCTGTGAGAAAAAAAACAAAACCTCACCATGTCCTCGGCTTCTGTTAGTGTCATCCACATGTCTGGGACACACAGGGAAGACTGTCTGTCCCAACAGAAATGAGGAAGTTTACAGTCTCTGCCTGGGGCTGTTAGAGATGATCCCTCAGGGAACAGAGCCAAGATCATGATCACTCCTCCACATGACTGGTTCCATGTCAATAGCATACACACATGGGTGCGCACAAATACACACACACACACACACGCACACACAGAATTTCTCTCTCTGTGTCTCTCCCACTGTCACACACACACACACAACATACATGTGCTCTCAACACCTGCCCTCTGAAGCAGCTCTCAGTTAATCTCAACATTAATTATTGACTCTGAGTTTAATTTGAAAGTCAGACGCACTGTAAGCCAGGGGACACTGCTTTAAATAATGTATACGGCCCATTCAGAGGTAATCATATTGTCATTGATTAATATACATTGGTGCTGTGGAGCATACCTGATGTGTGTGGGAGCCAGGCAACGGGTATGATAAAACTAAGCGCTGAGAGCTGGTGTCAGGGCGGGAGCATCTCTAGGGCCCCGTCCTCCTTGTCTGATGTTTCAATCACAGGTTAGGAGCTGTGATGCATGGAGGCATACACTATCAACTGACTGGATAACATGAGGAGCCCCAGAGAATCACCACCACTGCCAGAGAAAAGACTGGAGAGGAAAAAGAAATACGATTGGGCAGACAGAGAGGAAAATAAAATCAAAGAAAGAGTGGTGGAAATGAGGAGAAAGTGTCAGACTAAATCAAATACATATTTCCAGGGGAGACAAAATTAGTTTTTTCACTTAATTCTTTGTCAATAGAGTGGCTGGTAAAATCTGTCTTGCCCATTAAGGAAAGAATGACAGTGATTTGGAGCAACAATAGAACATGGTAACTACTGTACGTATGAGGATGGGCTGCATCAAGTATCAGCTTGTTGACACTGAGGCTGAGGGATAGGGGTGGTAATGAATTCCCATACTCTCACACTTCTGTTGACACCCAGATGCAGATGCCGTGTCACCGCAAGTTTAGTTTAGACAAACACAGATCTGCCCGGATAGGAGCGAGGAGCCGTGGCTGCTCCCGCCGATGAAAAATTCATACACCGTTGTTACCTAGACGCCATTCAGAGAGCACAGAGTTCAAAAACATGAACCAATTACAGTGTAAAACTCAACTGTCTGGACACAACACATGCATTTTGATAGACGCAAACTTAGGCACACTCAAACCAGTAAAGAGTCATGCTGCAGTCTCTTTTTCTATCTCACACACACACACGCACGCACGCACTCACACACACACACACACACACACACACACACACACACACACACACAC
>JBBMOE010000496.1:0-11176 GCA_037975065.1 Chaetodon trifasciatus
CAGAACAGTCTGGATTCTGTAAATATTTGCCTGTTTCTTATGTCCTCTCGTACTTTTTTTCACTTTCCAGTCTAGCTTTAAAAATACAGCCATGGGTCTTGTTTGTAAATCCCTGTACAAGTAAACAAGGGTTTGCACATTTCAACATGCATGCATTGACTCTACCGCTGGCTAATATCCAGGGGTGCTCAGATGTTTCCTCTACATCTGTCAGCTCATTTCAAAGTGATAAATGCACTTTTCTGTCAAGAGTTGTAGCTTTGCTGACACTGTCATTTTTAAATTGTGATACCTGACTGAAAGATACTGACAGTACCAGATAAGGTGTAGGTTCAGACAAAGTTCCCTCCCGTGTTGTGCTTTCTTTCGCTGGGATCAGAGTTTGATTCCAGTGTGTCTGTGTTTTTATATTTTATTTTGAGTTACTGAGATATGCTGTGCATAGATTATCAATATTTTTTACATGTTTATTTTAATAAATCTTATTGCAAACTATAAAGGAATAATTCATTTGTTTGAGAGCTGAGCCTCTTCATTATATCCTGTTGTCCTTACTTGATACTTTATAACAGAGATTACTTTTAGTGATATCTAATGGCATAAATATGACTACAAGTACTGAATGCTTAGTTTGGGGGACATCTGGTGAAAACAGACATCCTGTCAGCTGAACTAAAACCAGCTGATCATCAGAAAATTAATTAATGCTGATAGTTGATTAATCGTTTCAGTCATTTTTTTAATGCTGTCAATCATTGCAAATCACTGATTCTGAATTGGGTTGGTAAACATTTTCTAAGTCCTGATGTGCTGTCAACGCTCCTCCTCCTCCTCATACCTTATAGTCCGGACCCTTTTGTCTTCAAAGGTATAAAAGGTTCCCCCATCAGTCTCCTTCACGCTGCCGATTTTCCGTTCAACATGCTCGTCTGGATCGTGTTTGCAGCTCTGATTTTTCTCGTCTTTTTATTCTGCCATCCTTACTTTTTCCAGGATGTCCAAAATATGCTCAGTAAATTGCAAAACAGGCGCCGGTTGCTCAGATACAATCAGACCAACTACTTCATTGTGGACCGCTTCCTAGACTCGGTGAAGGCACAGCCGCACAAGCCGTTCCTTCTTTACAAAGATGAGACTTTTACCTACCAGGATGCCGATGAGCTCAGCAACAAAGCAGCAAGGGTGTTCCTGGAGAGCGGACGCATCAAACAGGGCGACACGGTAGCGCTGCTCCTCGGAAACGAGCCGATGTTTCTGTGGCTGTGGTTGGGTTTGGCCAAGATTGGATGTTCCGCTGCTCCTCTCAACTACAACATCAGATCCAGGTCCCTGTTACACTGCTTCAGCTGCAGCGGAGCCACAACTCTGGTCGCAGCTGAAGGTAAGAGGTTTGCGTGCAGTCTGCACTCTCCTGTGGTGGGAAGAAAAACTGTTGAAGCACTGTACTGCAGATCTTATTGTGCAAAAGTGCAAAAGTACAATCAAAGTGTACCGAAAAGCATGCATATAATGGCTGGAGGATCATAACAAGCATGCATTTACTCGAGTACTGAACTTAAGTACAACTTTGAGTACTTTACTCCGCTGCAATTCAGAGTTAAAATTTGTCTTTTGTACACACTACACATGTTTATTATAGTTTACTAGTTAAACTAATATTCGATGTGTAAGCAAACACATAAGATATGATTCATAGATATTGATGACACTACTAACAGGGTACTAACAATTCATCAGTAATAATAATCCCATAAAATATGATACATGTAGAACTCTGAATGGGGCCGTTTCGCATAGCGAGTACTTTTAGTAAGTATCAGAAGCTTCCTGCACATTTTGTTACTAATCCTTCTGTAGTTTAGTGAAATTGTGAATGCAAGAAATTGTAATTGAGTATTTTTTACGCTTAGTAGATCTGAATACCTCAATGTAATATATTCTGTGTTTGTCTGTATGTTTAACTGCTACTGCATGAAATAATTTGCCAAATTGGGATCAATAAAGAAGTAGTCTAAAGTCTAAAGTCTCTTTTATAAGGTAATAATACACTGCCTCAGCTGCAGAGGAACAACAACTTCAACCTTTAGTCTCTCAGTTGCAGAGAAGATGTTTATTTGGTTTTATTCCCAGAGTTACAGGATGCTGTGGAAGAGGTCCTGCCCAGTCTGTTGGAGCAGCAGATCTCTGTTTTCATCCTGGCTGACAGATGCAGAACTGCAGACATGAAGAGCTTCAAGGACAAAATGAGCCAGGCCTCCTCTGAGCCTGTATCCAAGGATTTGAGGTCACATTTAACCATGCAGAGTCCTGCAGTCTACATATACACATCAGGGACAACAGGTAAGCTACTTGAAGTGTTAAAATGTTCAGGATTCAACAGTAAAAGAGAGATTACCTGCAGTACATTTACCTGTGGCTTCTCTTCAACAGGTTTACCTAAAGCAGCAGTGGTCACTCATGCCAAACTGTGGAACCTCACTTTGGTTCTGTCTGTAATGGGACTGAAGGCCAAGGATGTGATTTATATTAGCCTCCCCCTCTATCACTCTGCTGGTTTAGTCGGGTTCACCTCAGCCATTGAGAGGAGTACGCACACATTTGGGTGTATATTTGATTAACTGAGACAAGTTTGAACAGCATCAGTGATTTTGAGAGAGAAGGCAAATGCAATGAAAAGACCAAATTTGAAGAAAAGGCGTTGTGATTTATTGTGTTTAGGGGAAAGCTAAATAATCTCTTTCAACAGCTGGATGCTAGTTTTTAGCAAACAACACTAAAACAACAGTAAATTATGCATTTGTTGGGGACTATTTTCAGCTGCGGATTAATACACATTTGATACTCTAGCGTGCTGATTTACAGCCAGGAGTAACTTGGCCAGTTGCCAGGCAGTGCTCAGAAAAACTGACAACTAAAGAAATTAAGAAGAAATTCTGAGTCAATAAACAGCATACACACCCATGTATTTGTGTTTAGGATGAAAACAAGGTCCCAACAACAAAAGGCTTCGTCTGCACAGACAGTATTTAGCAGTCGGATCAATTCGATGTAGAATTTGGTCTTTTCATAGATTTGTTGATGTAAAGAAAAGTATTGAATATCGCCAGCCTTTTAAGATTGTCATGTGTCATCCTGTTGCTGTGTGTAGATATGACGGTGGCTTTGAGGAGTAAATTTTCTGCATCTCAGTTCTGGGATGACTGCAGAAAATACAACGTCACTGTCATCCAGTACATAGGTGAAATTATGCGTTACCTCTGCAACACTCCAAAGGTATGAAGCACATGTCACTGCGGTAACATTAATGCTGCTTTCACATTGAGGGTCAACATAAATAAATATATTTTTCCCCGACAGAAACTCAATGATCGAAACCACAAAGTGAGACTCGCGATAGGAAACGGGATCAGGCCAGATGTTTGGAGGGAATTCATGAGCAGGTTTGGAGACATTCAGATCAGAGAGTTTTATGGAGCGACTGAAGGGAATATTGGTCTGGTGAACTACAGCAGTAAGATCGGCGCTGTCGGGCGAGACACCTTCCTCAACAGGGTAGGAGTCCATGTTTTGTTGCACATTATGAAGTAAAAGCTGTCACGCAGTGCAAAATAGTTTTATTTTCTTTGTTTTACCCTGCAGATTTTTATTCAATACAGTCTGATCAAATATGACATAGATAAAGGACAGCCTGTGAGGGATCCTGCTGGTTTCTGCATAAAGGTTGCCAAAGGTGCGTTGAAACCAGGGCTGTGGGTACTGCTGAGGATACAGAGGTCATGTCCTCTTTTTTTTTTCAGTCCAGACCAAAGTGGTGGTGACCTTGCTGCCAGCATGGCTATTATATAGGACAGTGACATTAGTGTTTCTAAAATCCTTGCCCAGTTTGTACTTTTAGCAAAGTGTTTGATGATTCTGTGCAGCAATAACAATCAGATCCATTTTCATACCTTCCTAATTCACTGCACCAGTCACTGTTCTAGCACACCGGTGTCACAAGGGTCACCTTATGTTTAACTGCTCTCACCGATCACCTCTCCTGCATTAACTGTCCTCAGGCGAACCTGGACTTCTGGTATGTAAAATTTCAGCCTATACACCGTTCGCTGGCTATGCGAGAGACCTGCAGCAAACCGAGAAGAAGAAGCTGCGTGATGTCCATGAGAAAGGAGACGTGTACTTCAACACAGGTGACCTGCTGAGAATCGACAAAGACGATTTCTTCTACTTTCAGGATCGAGTTGGAGACACTTTCAGGCGAGTTCAACTCTTGTTACATTTCAAGCTTTAAAACCTGAGCATATCGATGACTGTGCACTTTTTCTTTAATTGTAAATAGATGGAAAGGAGAGAACGTGGCTACAACTGAGGTGGCCGACATCCTCACACTGCTCGACTGCATTGAAGAAGCCAACGTGTACGGAGTTGAAGTGCCAGGTAATTTTCACTGGGCATCTTCTTTTTGTCCTTTATTCTCACAGTTTTTGAACAGAGACAGTGATGTAAACCAAGGCTGTAGCGTTAAATTGCACGCGTACAAACCTCAGCCAGGATTACCAGTGTAAGTTAATCTTTGCTAGAAATTGCTTAAATATTGATGTTAATTATTTCCTCTCTCATTATATTTGTCATTGTCTCAAACTGATTTGCCACTCACTGATCATGGAACTTGTCCCAGTTTCCCAGTGGTATCTACAGTTCATCGGTCAGTGTCCCGGTGATAAACTTTGGCCGATATATTCAACTTCACAAGAATATAAGGACCGCTTAAATGTGTCATTAGCTTTAGTCCCTGTGAGAACAGACTGGGGAGGCATTAAGTTTATGTTATTTGACGTGTTTGTAGTGAATTTACGACAGCTGTCCACAGGAGGTTTATTTTAAGAGTTAAAATAGAAAGAAGAAAAGAAAAAAGAACTAAACAACTAAAGAGAAAATAAAAATACAATACAGGTACAAATATAATACAGGTATGAAAATGCAGGTGTGTCTATAAAGATGTATTAAGCATGAGAACAGATTTAACACGTCTCTTGACGACATTAAAGATGTGTTGCATTTTCACCTCAGTGGGAAGACAAAGTTCTGCTCCTTGTCCAAAAGAGGTTTTTGCATGTTGCAATACGACTGTTAGCGATTCATGTCCTGCTTCTGGTGCTGGGACTTTGTGTCCTTTGTTAGCTTAGATTAAGTGTTGTGGTAGTTGGTCTTTATGTAAATAAATCTCATGGATTTGGTGGTTTTAACAGTGTCTGTTTGTGGTTGAGTTGGATCAGTGGTGGAGCATTGCTTGCACTGTAAAGCCGCCTAAGGGTGGGAGGAAACAACTGAACCAAAACATTGAAAGCTAACGCTAAACTGCATTTGGATTGGCAGAACAATAGATCCAACATCTGACCAAACCTTGGTGAAGATACTGTGTGAGGTGATAGAACAGGTGCACACCGCTGCTCTGGAAACAGGAAGTCAGTTCTTGCAGTTTGGCCTGCTTTCCAACACAGTCAACAGGTGTAATTGGCTGGGCATATCGCTATGTCTGACGTGCAGTCTGCGTATAACTCAGAAATAAAGATGCTCCTTTATAATTCCAGAACTTGCCTGAGAATAGTCACATTTTTAAGTTCCCTTCAGGATCGTTGTCTTCAGTGATGATTGTCTGTGCATCGATGGATACACTGCAGACAGGAACCGCTAACAACTAGTTCAGCATACTTTTAATGGTGCCAAATCACCAAAATGTGAGCCTACATTTCCTCTAATGCACTGATGCTGCTGGCATCTTTCAACAGACCCTGTGTGCTTGGTGGCAGTCATATCTATTCTGTGCCCACAACTTCTAATGCAGACTGTCTGTTGTGTTCTGCAGGGCTGGAGGGGAGAGCTGGAATGGCTGCCATCACTTTAAGTGAAGGACAGAGATTTGACTCCGCAGGTGTTTTTGAACACGTTGAAAAATTCCTGCCATCCTACGCAAAGCCACGTTTTCTGAGGATTCAGGTAGGTAACGTTTTGACAGTTTCAGCCTTTGTGTTGGCCTCCCCTGTAATAATTCACCGTCCTGCGGTTGGTTACAGACTTCCTTAGACGTTACAGGCACATTCAAGCATTTGAAGACGAAGCTAGTGGAGGAGGGCTTCAACCCAAATCAAGTGACGGACCCACTCTACTTTTTGGATGAGAAAGAGAAGACTTACATCCCACTGACGCTGGACATATTCAATTCAGTTACATCAGGGAAGATCAAGATATAAAGTGACTTTTGTTGCCTGTATTTGATTTTAGTGTGTTAATTAGCTAAAGCTGGTGATACAGTTGGCTTGTAAACCTACTCTTGGCCGACATTTTGACATAAAATAGCAGGAAAAGCACAGGTGTAATTAATAACATTAGTAATGGATGCACGTTAACAATTTTAATTACACCTGTTACTTTTCCTGCTGCAAAAAGGCCCATTATTGTACTCTTTCATATGTTAATTTCAATCTAAAAACAATAAATTGTTCAGCTGTAATGTGGTTTACACTGATCCTTTTTTTTTCTACTGAAAATCAGCCAACTTACTTTGAAGTTGGCCTCTCTCTCTAACTGAACCTAAATGACAAACAGCTGCAAAGATTCCTTGTGTTTGGTTTAGGCTTGATGGTGGTGGTGCTCCAGTCCAGAGTGAAATGGATTCCAAATCATTTTTGCACAGACATTTATGATGGTCTGAATTTTCATCTGGCACTACCAGCAGGTTAAAATGTGCACCTGTGAGTTACAAAAGAGATCCCTAAAGGCAGGAGACATGGAGGAGCTCAAACTTACTGAGGTAAATGACAATGCTTCCATCATTATTCCACAGGGTTCATCTATATGAGTTAAGCAGCAACAAATGAACACACTGAGTCACATTTGTAGTGAGATTATTTCAAGCAATTCTCATAAATCATGGTGTAGATATCATACAGCCTTCAATAAGGTGCCCGCAGAAGAATTGTGTTTCACACCCAAAGGAACAGTCACACAGTGATTCTTAAACCTTTTCTGTCATGCCCTCCTTCAGAGGCCGAACACATGACCCTGACACACTTTTTATCAGATGTTATCAATGATTCAGGAAGGAACTAATGAGACAGGATCCAAGCAGAATATTAGTGAAATAAAGGTCAGCGTGATAGCATCAGCAAACTCATGTTTATTTTCCTTACATAAATCTTTTTCATTCAGCTTTGTTCTACTCTACTACTACTCTACTACTCTACTACTCTACTACTCTACTCTAAAAAAGTACTCAAAACGATTAATCGGTTGTCAGAATTGTTGGTGTAGATAAAAAGCAGTTAAGGGCCCCAACCTGCAGGGGTCGCAGCTTTACATGCAGTGCTTCTCCCTTCATGTTTGTCACTTTATTTCACCACTTTTTTCTTCAGTTTCATGCTGCAAAACAGTGTTTATAGCATGACAGGAGAATAACTTGCATGTGTGCAGATGGGTGGGAAATGGGTGCAGGCTGGACACGGAGACACCAGATCGGGCAACTGGGAAACATTCTGGAATGAAGGAGGCGTCGACAGGCTGGAGCTGAGCCCGCCGAGCCGAGGGGGTGAACTTTGTCACAAATACCCCCGAGTTGCCTTACTTCTCCCCCCTCTGACTTCCACTGACAGATGTTTCCAGTTTTGTGCGCTCTGCAAAATGTACATCTGGTTCATCGTCTTCGCCGGACTGGCTCTTCTGTCCCTGCCCTTCCTCAAGACCCTCTTCCCTCACATAGGCGAGGACATCATCTATATCCTGCGGAGCGTTAGACTCGGCATTAGGCTCCTCAAGTACAAGTAAAGCAAACCTTTCTACAGCATCGTGGACAGCTTCTTGGATGCTGTCAAGACGCATCCCCGTTAGACCTTTCTGCACTTCGAGGGTCGAGAATATTCCTATGGTGTTATGCTTGTGCTAGCTAGCCAAAGTGCTTTACTGTACATATTTTTATTGGTGGAACCCAGTGCCACTAAACTTGCTAAGTCTGTGTAATTCGCGTCACACAACTCTTGACAGATTTAGCAGTGGACACAAATGTGTTGGTCTTTCAGGTTGAAGGTGCAGTAACGAGGGCCTACAATCGCTGGATTGAGGATTTGACTTCTTTACCAGAATACCAAGCCTGTATCCAAACAGAGAGGCAGAAATGGGAAGAACTACAAGGAAAACATACAGAACAACAGGTATGACAGGGTTTTTTCTTTGTGAGTTAGGAAGTGTCACTGCTGTTAACTGGATTCCCTGTTCTGATAGTGTGTATTTCAATGTAAATGTATCAGGTATGCCAGGCCCTGAGAGAGGCAGAGGAGCAGTGGCACAAAAAGCATAAGAACCAGTTGGAGGAACAGAGCTCTGGGACCCAGCTGGTGGAGGAGCTCCAAGAGGAGGTGGCTGCTCTCCAGACTCGACTGGACCAAGTGAGGAGAGAACAAGCTGCCCTGCTGAAGGCTGAGCTGGCTGGAGCTCGAGCGGCCTGGAACCGAGACAAGCAACAGGAGATCTCTGTCATGCAGGTCCGCAGTGAGCAGGTGTACCAAACCAAGCTGGAAGAGCAGCGCAAAAAGCTGGAGCAGGCTTTGCAACAGGTCACAGAGGATGTGGACCTCCAGAAGAAGGAGCTGGTCCTACAGATGGAGGCCAAGTTACAACAGACTCTGACAGCTCGAGAGGAGGAGTGGAGACGTCAGCATGCGGAGAAAGAGCAGGCCCAGAGACAGCAGATGAGAGCTGAATTACTAGCAGAGCTTCAGGCTGGTCTGGCAGAGGTCCAGGCACAACTTCTCAGGGATCCCAAACCAGATCTGCAGGGCACTGAAGACATCAGGAGGACCAGTGGGGCCACATCAGAGAACACAATAACAAGTGTTGTCCAGACGTCCTGCAGAGACATAGTCAGGAGAGCAGTATCTCAAGCAAAGAGGGAATGGAAGAAAGTGAGTCTTTGTTGTACTGTTGTCTACAGCTGAAATTAATGATTATATCTGTTCATCCTTTAGTAGGACTGGCTGCTCAATGATTACTTATCTGAGTCTGCAGAGGGTAAATGTTTTATTGCTGTCCTCACAGATAAGTGAGGAGAGACTGACTTAAATTGATACACCATATCTGTGTTGATGCTCTACAACACTGTTTATTGTAGATGAGCATAAAAACAGCTTACAAAAGGCAAATGAGGAGCATCTGCAGCAGCTAGAGGAAATGAAGAGAGCCAAAGAAGAAGGGTTTGTGTTTCTTATGTCCAGTAATCTGAAATACTGTTTCCATGCCTGCACTGGTACTCTTGTCTATTGTTCCATGCCGAGTTGGTCAAAAGTCATTCAGTGGGTCATAATAATTCAGTTAAACCATGATAAACAACAATAAAACTATGCCGACAAATGAATTGTTCTTGTTTACAGGAGTCTTCAGCAAGGGCTCAAGGAGATGAAGCAACAATACCTGATGATCACATGTGTTGCTTCCTCACTTGTGAATGAGGTGCAGGTTTTATATGTATGTGCATCAAACGCATGGAGGTGCAGAGGGAGAGGCAGGACACGGCCAGAAAGATGTGTCTCTATTATCTGACCTGTCTGCAGGAGTTACTGGAGGATGGAGGAAAGATTACAGGGCAAGGGACCATGATTGTCAGAAACTTGTTTGTTGCTTCATCATGACTCACTCATGACTCATGGCAAATCTTATTGCCTTTCCTGTTCTGCAGGGCTGAAACAAAAATAATGAACGCTGCCAGCAAGCTGGCAGCCATGGCTAAAGTGCTGGAGACGCCCATCAAAAGTAAATCAGGAAAGAACTACACTTTACAAAGTGAGTCCTATTGTGCAGAACTGCTTTATTTTATTGTATTCACATTTTTTTCTCAGTAAGTGTGGTGTGAATTGGTGATTTGTATTGACAGGTTGTTTGGGGGCTTTGTCCACAGCTGACTGCCCTCCAGGTCTCAGTAGTAACCCTCCAACACTAGCTGAGCTTCCTGACATCAGGCCAGAGGAGAGATCCCACAGGGAGGAGACTTCTGCTGATTCAGAGCAGAAACAGACCTCTGCAGCAAGGACTAAACCTTTGGGTCACCAGGACATTTGTGCCTCTAGAAAGGAGGAGGTGTCTGTAGCTGCGGGGCTGAACCCCCAAACTGCTGCTCACACACCCATCCACTCTTACAAACCTCAACAGATGGCTTCTCCAACCCTGGGGGATTTTGTCAATGTGTCTGTGAGGGGTAAAAGCAGGGAGGTGTACCTGAAGGGAGTTGACTCCAGCAAATCAGACAACCACTGCGACTCAGAGCGACAAAACAAACCCTTCCTCGTCCAGGAGGCTCCTGTCAGGGATGAGAGACAGGCCGACTGGAGCATGACCAGTAGTGACTCGGACACAGGCTTTCAGATTTCCAGATTCTCCTCCTCAGGAAGGAAAGTAGAACCGGTTAAGCCGTTTTCTGTCTCTGCTGCATCAGCCAGTGACTTAGGAGAATTTGGTGGCCTCAGCCCAAATGTATCTGACATGACTGTTTATAATGAAATTGCCCAGAAGACTCCTCACGCCCAGACCTTACACCATGCAAAGATAAGTACACACAGACAGCCCACCCCTGGCTCTGAGGCCGAGAAGCAGCACGGAGTTTGTTCCAGGCCTCTGCTCTCTGAGCTGAGACAGCGGCAGCAGGACAGCGGCTTTGATAGTCCATTCTACCAACAAAAGTGACAAAGTGAATGCAGGTATGATGAAGACAAGCTTTAACCTGAATGGACAGATTCACTTAACTTTCCAAATGGTGCATTTAATTCAGTGTATAATGTTTACCTGATGTAGAACCTTCACCTTCATGGGCACTGCAGTGTGTTTATGTGTTACATTAAGATTGTTAAAGGAATAGTTTGAGCTACTCGACAAGATTGATACCACTCTCATGTCTGTATGCTATGTATGAAGCTACAGCCAGCAGCTGGTTAGCTTAGCTTAGCATAAAGACTGGAAAACAGGGGGAAACAGCTCGCCTGGCTTTGCCCAAAGGTAGTAAAAATCACTAATGCACCAATTGTATCTTGTTTGTTTGATACGTATAGAGACTGAAGAGTAAAAATGGTAAATTGTGGGTTTACAAGGACTTTTGTGCTGGACTATTTCTTGGCCAGAAGCTTGAAGGAGATTTAAACAA